>JAUJYZ010000857.1:72500-356266 GCA_033675265.1 Actinostola sp. cb2023 | reverse complement strand
GGGGGTGCGTCAGCCCAAATCCATGTGGGCCAGCCTGCGGCGGGGGTGCGTCAGCCCAAATCCATGTGGGCCAGCCTGCGACGGGGGTGCGTCAGCCCAAATCCATGTGGGCCAGCCTGCGGCGGGGTGCGTCAGCCCAAATCCATGTGGGCCAGCCTGCGGCGGGGGTGTATCAGCCCAAATCCATGTGGGCCAGCCTGCGACGGGGTGCGTCAGCCCAAATCATGTGGGCCAGCCTCATGTGGGCGACACAGGGATTTGTCAGCCCAAATCCATGTGGGCCAGCCTGCGACGGGGGTGCGTCAGCCCAAATCCATGTGGGCCAGCCTGCGGCGGGAGTGTGTCAGCCCAAAAAATCATGTGGGCCAGCCTCTGACAGGGATGCGTCAGCCCAAATCCATGTGGTACAGGCTGCGGCGGGGGTGCGTCAGCCCAAATCCATGTGGGCCAGCCTGCGACGGGGGTGCGTCAGCCCAAATCCATGTGGGCCAGCCTGCGGCGGGGGTGCGTCAGCCCAAATCCATGTGGGGGGGGTGCGTCAGCCTGCGGCGGGGATGTGTCAGCCCAAAATCATGTGGGCCAGCCTCCGACAGGGATTTGTCAGCCCAAATCCATGTGGGCCAGCCTGCGACGGGGGTGCGTCAGCCCAAATCCATGTGGGCCAGCCTGCGGCGGGAGTGTATCAGCCCAAAATCATGTGGGCCAGCCTGCGACGGGGGTGCGTCAGCCCAAATCCATGTGGGCCAGCCTGCGACGGGGGTGCGTCAGCCCAAATCCATGTGGGCCAGCCTGCGGCGGGGGTGTATCAGCCCAAAATCATGTGGGCCAGCCTGCGACGGGGGTGCGTCAGCCCAAATCCATGTGGGCCAGCCTGCGACGGGGGTGCGTCAGCCCAAATCCATGTGGGCCAGCCTGCGGCGGGAGTGTATCAGCCCAAAATCATGTGGGCCAGCCTCCGACAGGGATTTGTCAGCCCAAATCCATGTGGGCCAGCCTGCGACGGGGGTGCGTCAGCCCAATTCCATGTGGGCCAGCCTGCGGCGGAGTGTATCAGCCCAAAATCATGTGGGCCAGCCTCTGACAGGGATGCGTCAGCCCAAATCCATGTGGTACAGGCTGCGGCGGGGGGGTATGAAAATCCATTGGTGGACAAAAAGTAATGCAAAAAGCGAGTTTCAGTCAAAAAATCATGAGTTCATCGAGAAAGACTGCGTCATTTTTAAACTTCATGTGGGCACAGTATTGCGGCGGGTGGATTCTTCATTAGCCCAAATCCATGTGATTTACATTTTTGTATAAACCTTGTTGAAAACCTTTGTTATCAGGCAAGAGGAAGTGCCTGCAAAGGTATACCGTAATTTAACCATTCAGAATCGATTTAAAATTACCAATAATCGAGGTAATGTCGGATAGATGTGCAAGTCTTTGTTGAAGATTTGACTCCAAGCGGTTTTTGTGATTAAGTACCTGCAATTTGGGGTTGTAATATACAAGAAAAAAGGTTAGTGTGTGTAGTGTAAGCTGTACAGTTACCTGCACGTGCACAATTTACTTTCAGGACAGTTATCCTTCGTCAGAGTAAAAGAGTTTTAGATGAATGACTGGAACGACAAAGAGATTACCTCACGTGTATTGGGACTCAAGGATGGTATTTACAGCAGTTTTTGAGCATTAACAGATGTGGACCCAAAGTAATTAGGATACACACCTTAGATAAAAATAATTGACCATTACTTAAAAATGGATTACAGAAAGCTTCAACGCTTCAAATAAACATAGTAATGTCTTGCTTAATCGATTAAAAAAGCTGAAAGGGAGGTCTAATGTGTATGCCGGCCAAAAGCCTTTAAATTTAGTCTTAGATTTGTCAAACTTGGGCTGGTTGTGTGAAGGAATTGCAGATGCTTTTTTGGGTGTCTTTGAAAGTATAACTGTAGGTAGGTAGTGTACTTGCATTTGTTAAAGCCTTGTGCTCGTGCTTTTAGTATAAGTCTTCTTCATATTAACAAGGGGAAACAACACGATCATCATTATACAACAACTGAACAACAACAAGTAAACCAAGAGCAACCACAAGAAGTATAGGAACAATAAGTAACAAGGCAACTGTATAGCAAGCACTGAAGCAACAACAATGACAACAATAGCAAGAAATAATAATAATAATAATAATAATAATAATAAATAATGACAAACAACAACAACATAGTAACAAACGATAGCAACAACAGCAGTGGAGTAGCAACAACAATAGTAACAGGCAACTGCAGCAGCAACAACTTTCAGTACGACAACAACATGCAACTGCAGCAGCACTGAGCAACAACAATGACAACAATAGCAAGAAAACTAATAATATAATAATAATAACAGGTAGCAATAATAATAATACTATAATAATTCGAATAACAAATAATAATAATAATTAAACAATAACAAAACAACAACAACAGTAGCAGCAGCAACAAACAACAACAACAAATCAGGTGTAGCAGCAGACAACACCGATAAGTACACCAAGAGCAACAAAACTGAATGGATTGATCAATGTTAATTGTAGGTCTTGTATAGGTGTCTAGTGTCACTGATTATGACGATGGCCGAGACGGCCGGAGTTTTGAAACGCTTATTTATGATGATGATTGTGTTGTGTGTGGTGATGATGATGATGATGACAATGAATAAGAATAAAAAACATTTCTTCTAGAACCAGTTTGCAAAAAACATTTATCTCATACAACACTCAATTCACGAATACTTGTTGAATAACAATAATAATAATGATAATAATAATAAATACAGACGCCATGCAATTTCTGGCACAAAACTGCTGGTAACCTGTCCTTTGTGTTATAATACAGTATAAATTCCAGGTAGTTTGATTCTTGTGAAATCAAATGCCCTCGAATTAGAGAAGCGATGAATAAACTTAGTTTAACTAAATTGAAATTCTGTGAATGGGTATTAGAGCCATTTTGTTCCAAAGAATTCGGTTAATGGCAAAAACTTTGGTTTGTTGCAAAAAAGCCGATTGCATATTGCCGTGTAATGCTGTGCAATGCCGTGTAATGCTTGCAATGTGCAATGCCGTGTAATGCTGTGTGCCGTGTAATGCAGTGTTGTGCAATGCCGTTGTGCAATGCCGTGTAATGCTGTGCAATGCCGCCTGTGTAATGCCGTGTAATGCTGTGTGCAAATGCCGTGTAATGCCGTGTAAAATGCCGTGTAATGCTGTGCCGTGTAATGCTGTGCAATGCCGTGTAATGCTGTGCAATGCCGTGTAATGCTGTGCAATGCCGTGTAATGCTGTGGTGTGTAATGCTGTGCAATGCCGTGTAATGCTGTGCAATGCCGTGTAATGCCTGTAATGTGATGCTGTGCAATGCTGTGTAATGCAATGCTGTGTAATGCCGTGTAATGCTGTGCAATGCGTGTAATGCTGTGCAATGCCGTGTAATGCTGTGTAATGCCGTGTAATGCCGTGTAATGCCGTGTAATGCCGTGTAATGCCGTGTGCTGTGCAATGCCGTGTAATGCTGTGTAATGCCGTGTGTAATGCCGTGTAATGCTGTGTAATGCCGTGTGCTGTGCAATGCCGTGTGCCGTGTAATGCCGTGTAATGCTGTGTAATGCTGTGTAATGCCGCCGTGTAATGCGTGTAATGTGCCGTGTGTGTAATGCCGTGTAATGCCGTGTAATGTAATGCTGTGTTGCAATGCCGTGTATGCCGTGTAATGCTGTGCAATGCCGTGTAATGCTGTGTAATGCTGCCGTGTAATGCTGTGCAATGCCGTGTAATGCTGTGTAATGCCGTGCCGTGTATGCCGTGTAATGTGTAATGCAATGCCGTGTAATGCTGTGCAATGCCGCTGTGTAATGCTGTGCAATGCCGTGTAATGCTGTGTAATGCCGTGTAATGCCGTGTAATGCCGTGCAATGCCGTGCCGTGTAATGCCGTGTAATGCAATGCCGTGTAATGCTGTGTAATGCCGTGTAATGCTGTGCTGTGTAATGCCGTGTAATGCCGTGTGTAATGCTGTGTAATGCCGTGTAATGCCGTGCCGTGTAATGCTGTGTAATGCCGTGTAATGCCGTGTAATGCTGTGCAATGCCGTGTAATGCTGTGTAATGCCGTGTAATGCCAATGCCGTGTAATGCTGTGTAATGCCGTGTAATGCCGTGTAATGCCGTGTGCAATGCCGTGTAATGCTGTGTAATGCCGTGTAATGCTGTGCAATGCGTGTAATGCCGTGTGCAATGCCGCTGTGCAATGCCGTGTAATGCCGTGTAATGCTGTGCAATGCTGTGTAATGCCGTGTAATGCCGTGTAATGCCGTGTAATGCCGTGTAATGCTGTGTAATGCCGTGTAATGCCGTGTAATGCTGTGTAATGCCGTGTGCAATGCCGTGTAATGCTGTGTAATGCCGTGTGTGTAATGCAATGCCGTGTAATGCTGTGTAATGCCGTGTAATGCTGTGTAATGCCGTGTAATGCTGTGTAATGCCGTGTAATGCTGTGTAATGCCGTGTAATGCTGTGTAATGCCGTGTGTAATGCTGTGTGTAATGCTGTGTAATGCTGTGTAATGCCGTGTAATGCCGTGTAATGCCGTGTAATGCTAATGCTGTGCAATGCCGTGTAATGCCAATGCCGTGTAATGCTGTGCAATGCCGTGTAATGCTGTGTAATGCTGTGTAATGCCGTGTAATGCCGTGTAATGCTGTGTAATGCCGTGTAATGCCGTGTGTAATGCTGTGTAATGCTGTGTAATGCCGTAATGCCGTGTAATGCTAATGCTGTGTAATGCCGTGTAATGCTGTGTAATGCCGTGTAATGCCGTGTAATGCCGTGTAATGCCGTGTAATGCTGTGTAATGCTGTGCAATGTGTAATGCTGTGCAATGCCGTGTAATGCTGCTGTGTAATGCCGTGTAATGCCGTGTGCAATGCCGTGTAATGCCGTGTAATGCCGTGTAATGCTGTGTAATGCCGTGTGTAATGCTGTGTAATGCCGTGTAATGCTGTGTAATGCCGTGTAATGCTGTGTAATGCTGTGTAATGCCGTGTAATGCCGTGTAATGCCGTGTAATGCTGTGTAATGCCGTGTAATGCTGTGCAATGCCGTGTAATGCTGTGTAATGCCGTGTGTGTAATGCCGTGTAATGCCGTGTAATGCCGTGTAATGCCGTGTAATGCGTGTGTAATGCTGTGTAATGCCGTGTAATGCCGTGTAATGCCGTGTAATGCTGTGTAATGCTGTGTAATGCCGTGTAATGCCGTGTAATGCTGTGTGCAATGCCGTGTAATGCCGTGTAATGCCGTGTAATGCCGTGTAATGCCGTGTAATGCCGTGTAATGCCGTGTAATGCCGTGTAATGCCGTGTAATGCCGTGTAATGCCGTGTAATGCCGTGTGTGTGTAATGCCGTGTAATGCCGTGTAATGCCGTGTAATGCCGTGTAATGCTGTGTAATGCCGTGTAATGCTGTGTAATGCTGTGTAATGCCGTGTAATGCCGTGTAATGCTGTGTAATGCCGTGTAATGCTGTGTAATGCTGTGTAATGCCGTGTAATGCCGTGTAATGCTGTGTAATGCCGTGTAATGCCGTGTAATGCCGTGTAATGCCGTGTAATGCCGTGTAATGCCGTGCCGTGTAATGCCGTGTAATGCCGTGTGTAATGCCGTGTAATGCCGTGTAATGCTAATGCCGTGTGCCGTGTAATGTGTAATGTGTAATGCTGTGTAATGCCGTGTAAATGCGTGTAATGCTGTGTAATGCCGTGTAATGCCGTGTAATGCCGTGTAATGCCGTGTAATGCCGTGTAATGCCGTGTAATGCTGTGTAATGCCGTGTAATGCTGTGTGTAATGCTGTGTAATGCCGTGTAATGCTGTGTAATGCTGTGTAATGCCGTGTAATGCCGTGTAATGCTGTGTGTGTAATGCCGTGTAATGCTGCTGCCGTGTAATGCCGTGCAATGCTGTGTAATGCCGTGTAATGCTGTGCTGTGCAATGCCGTGCAATGCCGTGTAATGCCGTGTAATGCTGTGTAATGCTGTGTAATGCCGTGTAATGCCGTGTAATGCTGTGTAATGCTGTGTAATGCCGTGTAATGCCGTGTAATGCCGTGTAATGCTGTGTAATGCCGTGTAATGCTGTGTAATGCTGTGTAATGCTGTGTAATGCTGTGTAATGCCGTGTAATGCTGTGTAATGCCGTGTAATGCTGTGTAATGCCGTGTAATGCCGTGTAATGCCGTGTAATGCCGTGTAATGCTGTGCAATGTGTAATGCCGTGTAAATGCTGTGTAATGCCGTGTAATGCTGTGTAATGCCGTGTAATGCCGTGTAATGCTGTGTAATGCCGTGTAATGCCGTGTAATGCCGTGTGCAATGCCGTGTAATGCTGTGTAATGCCGTGTAATGCCGTGTAATGCTGTGCAATGCCGTGTAATGCCGTGTAATGCCGTGTAATGCTGTGTAATGCCGTGTAATGCCGTGTAATGCCGTGTAATGCTGTGTAATGCTGTGTAAATGCCGTGTAATGCCGTGTAATGCTGTGTAATGCTGTGTAATGCCGTGTAATGCCGTGTAATGCTGCCGTGTAATGCTGTGTAATGCCGTGTAATGCCGTGTAATGCCGTGTAATGCCGTGTAATGCCGTGTAATGCTGTGTAATGCCGTGTAATGCCGTGTAATGCCGTGTAATGCTGTGTAATGCCGTGTAATGCCGTGTAATGCTGTGCAATGCTGTGTAATGCCGTGTAATACCGTGTAATGCCGTGTAATGCCGTGTAATGCCGTGTAATGCTGTGCAATGTCGTGTAATGCTGTGCAATGCCGTGTAATGCCGTGTAATGCCGTGTAATGCTGTGTAATGCTGTGCAATGCCGTGTAAATGCCGTGTAATGCCGTGTGCAATGCCGTGTAATGCCGTGCAATGCTGCCGTGTAATGCCGTGTAATGCTGTGCAATGCCGTGTAATGCCGTGCAATGCTGTGCAATGCCGTGTAATGCTGTGTAATGTTGTGTAATGCCGTGTGTAATGCCGTGTAATGCTGTGTAATGCCGTGTAATGCTGTGTAATGCCGTGTAATGCCGTGTAATGCTGTGTAATGCTGTGCAATGCCGTGTAATACCGTGTAATGCTGTGTAATGCTGTGTAATGCTGTGCAATGCCGTGTAATGCTGCCGTGTAATGCCGTGTAATGCTGTGTAATGTTGTGTAATGCCGTGTAATGCTGTGTAATGCTGTGTAATGCTGTGTAATGCCGTGTAATGCTGTGCAATGTCGTGTAATGCCGTGTAATGCCGTGTGTAATGCTGTGTAATGCTGTGTAATGCCGTGTAATGCTGTGTAATGCTGTGTAATGCTGTGTAATGCCGTGTAATGCTGTGTAATGCCGTGTAATGCTGTGTAATGCTGTGTAATGCCGTGTAATGCTGTGTAATGCCGTGTAATGCTGTGTAATGCCGTGTAATGCTGTGTAATGCCGTGTAATGCCGTGTAATGCTGTGCAATGCTGTGCAAATGCCGTGTAATGCCGTGTAATGCTGTGCAATGCCGTGTAAATGCCGTGTAATGCCGTGTAATGCCGTGTAATGCTGTGCAATGTGTAATGCCGTGTAATGCTGTGTAATGCCGTGTAATGCCGTGTAATGCCGTGTAATGCCAATGCCGTGTAATGCTGCTGTGTGCAATGCCGTGTAATGCTGTGTAATGCCGTTGTGTAATGCCGTGTAATGCCGTGTAATGCCGTGTAATGCCGTGTAATGCCGTGTAATGCTGTGTAATGCCGTGTAATGCTGTGCAATGCCGTGTAATGCTGTGTAATGCCGTGTAATGCTGTGTAATGCGTGTAATGCCGTGTAATGCCGTGTAATGCTGTGTAATGCTGTGTAATGCTGTGTAATGCTGTGTAATGCTGTGTAATGCCGTGTAATGCTGTGCAATGCCGTGTAATGCCGTGTAATGCTGTGCAATGCCGTGTAATGCTGTGTAATGCCGTGTGCTGTGTAATGCCGTGTAATGCCGTGTAATGCTGTGTAATGCTGTATAAATGCCGTGTGCCGTGTAATGCTGTGTAATGCTGTGCAATGCTCGTGTAATGCCGTGTAATGCCGTGTAATGCTGTGTAATGCCGTGTAATGCCGTGTAATGCTGTGCAATGCCGTGTAATGCCGTGTAATGCTGTGCAATGCTGTGTAATGCCGTGTAATGCCGTGTAATGCTGTGCAATGCCGTGCAATACCGTGTAATGCTGTGCAATGCCGTGTAATGCCGTGTAATGCTGTGTAATGCCGTGTAATGCTGTGTAATGCCGTGTAATGCTGTGCAATGCCGTATAATGCTGTGAAATGCTGTGTAATGTTGCCTGGTTGTAGAGGGTCTTAATGGCATCGTTTCACTTCAACTTATAAAATTGTCATGACATTTTTCGTTATTAAAGATACTGACGAATGCGCTGGTAGTTCACATGGTTGCCATGCCAACGCGCTGTGCTCTAACACTGACGGCTCACACATCTGTCAGTGTAAGGATGGATATTTTGGCGATGGAACAATTTGTCAGGGTGAGATACACAGCCTCAATAGAATGAATAAATAGAAGGGAAACTGAATGGATGACTTAATGAATGAAAGACAAGACAGACCAATGATCAACATAAATAAGCTGTATACTTATAGAAGAATGATTTTTCACCAGACATCGATGAATGCAGTGCGTCTATCACTCATTGTGATGTGAATGCAATCTGTACCAACACTGAAGGTTCTTATTCATGCTCTTGTCAAGAGGGATTCCGTGGTGATGGACTAACATGTACAGGTATATACTTCATATCACACTTTATTAGAGCGCAAATAACCACGATAACAAGTCAGCCAAGGCCCAGTTCAGACGTTCATGGTTTAACTTATATTATCAGTTATTGTCAATATAATGGATTCTATCGTTTCAGAGTTAGTTAGTCGATGTGTCCCTTCATGTAGTGAGAATGAACAGTGTCTCAATGTCAAGGGTGTTTATCAGTGTGCATGTAACCATGGCTACGTAAGACGAAGTGGATTCTGTCAAGGTAAGATAACATACATACGTTCTTCCCACTCTCTCGCCCATTAGTCATTAGCCAACAACCACACATCTACAGGTCATCATTTCTGATTCCATCATTTGACTGAACTGACTTGTCTATCTGTCCGATTGTCTGAATGCACTTTTACAAATACAAGAAACTTTACAATGAATTGTCTTTCTCCCTCCTCGCTTGATTAAGATATCGACGAGTGCAAGGCTAAGTTATCACCATGTAATGACAATGCTCTGTGCACAAATGTTCTTGGCTCGTTTGTTTGCCGATGCTCCAAAGGATATCAAGGAGACGGACGCACGTGTACAGGTAAAGGCTCTTCAGTTATTGATCACAAATCCATACATTTGTATAACAATCTCGCAATCCACTTGAATACATAGAACCGACAACACGTCGACAAACTTAATCTATTGTGAAATTACTTTATTTTCATTTGTTGTAGAGCTGAGTTCACCTCAAACACATCTTACTATAAAAATAACTCCATGTTTGTTTCTTTACATAATCAAGACATCAACGAGTGCAACGCCGTGCAAACACCCTGTGACGTCCACGCCGTTTGTACCAATACTCGTGGTTCGTACGTATGTCAGTGTTCACAGGGATACGAGGGAGATGGAAAGACGTGTACAGGTGAACATTGTAATACTGACAATAACCTAACGAATACAATACTTACAAATAAAAACACTTTCCTTAGCAGCGCACACAACTCAACAACCTCCCACTGCTGTAGTAACGACCAAAGCACCAGAAAAGGCAACTGCAGCACCTGTAGTAACCACTGCAGCACCTGTAGTAACCACTGAAGCACCTGTAATAACCACTCAAGCACCTGTAATAACCACTGAAGCACCTGTAATAACCACTGCAGCTCCTGTAGTAACAACTGAAGATCCTAAAGTAACCACAGCAGCACCCGAAGGTACAACTGAAGCTCCAGTCGTGAGCACAGAAGCACCAGAAGTAACAACTGCAGCACCTGTAGTAACCACTGAAGCAGTTGCCACAGCTACAACTGGAGAACCTTTAACGCCAGAGACTGGTAAGTTTATCGTATTTTTCTAGCCGTTGTTTTAGAATCATTGGATTTTGAGCTCCATCAAATTACATACGTTCGTCTTTTCACTACGCAAATTGCTGGTGTTAGTTATAAATTAGTGACTGCAGAGCTTTTCAAACAAAACACAAAACAATACTATCGATACAAATGGTTGGTTGTAAATAATATACGGCGTCTTGCGAACGTGTGACATGTTAGTATTAACCACCACCTTAACGACCTGGTTCATGTGTTATTCGCAGCAAACTCCCTATTCTAACTGTCGCGCAGTATAACGCAATTAAATACATAATTAGATCACAATATTTCCTGACAGGACATTCGATCGAAAATATAGAACAACACGTCATCAGTAGGTCATTAATCGGAATTAAATTCAGACTTGTCTCCTTACCACGAACGCTGAGAATTCAACAAGAGGCAGATGTTTTCTCATACTATTGTGCTAATCAGGAAGGACAATCCAGAACGTTACGATACAACACGCATTACAACAACGAAAACTCAGTATCTATAGATCCACCACAGACAGCAATGTACACGGTCTTTCGTATTACTTTTCAATATCATATCCCGAATGATATGCTTACTTATTCTTCACATTGCAGAAAACCCATTCACAGAACTCACACAAACAGCACGACCACAAGAAAAAATTACCACCACTTCACCTCCAGAAGTAACCACTGCAGCACCTGAAGGTACAACTCAAGCTCCAGTCGTGACCACTGCAGCACCTGAAGGTACAACTCAAGCTCCAGTCGTGACCACTGCAGCACCTGAAGGTACAACTGAAGCTCCAGTCGTGACCACTGCAGCACCAGAAGGTACAACTCAAGCTCCAGTCGTGACCACTGCAGCACCTGAAGGTACAACTCAAGCTCCAGTCGTGACCACTGCAGCACCAGAAGGTACAACTCAAGCTCCAGTCGTGACCACTGCAGCCCCAGAAGGTACAACTCAAGCTCCAGTCGTGACCACTGCCGCACCAGATGGTACAACTCAAGCTCCAGTCGTGACCACTGCAGCACCAGAAGGTACAACTCAAGCTCCAGTCGTAACAACGTCAGCACCTGAAGCAACAACTGCAGCACCTGTAGTAACGAGTGCAGCACCTGAAGCAACAACTGCAGCACCAGAAGTAACCACTGCATCACCCGTGGTAACAACTGCAGCACCAGAAGTAACCACTGAAGCACCTGTCGTAACCACTGAAGCACCTGTAGTAACAACTGCAGCACCTGTAGTAACCACTGCAGCACCTGTAGTAACCACTGCAGCAGTTGCCACAGCTACAACTGGAGAACCTTTAACGCCAGAGACTGGTAAGTTTATCGTATTTTTCTAGCCGTTTTTTTTAGAATCATTGGATTTTGAGCTCCATGAAATTACATACGTTCGTCTTTTCACTACGCAAATTGCTGGTGTTAGTTATAAACTAGTGACTACAGAGCTTTTCAAACAAAATACAAAATAATACTTTCGATACAAATGGTTGGTTGTAAATAATATACGCCTTGCGAACGTGTGACATGTTTGAATTAACCACCAACTTAACGACCTGGTTCATGTGTTATTTGCAGAAAACTCCCTATTCTAACTGTCGCGCAGTATAACGCAATTAATTACATAATTAGATCACAATATTTCCTGACAGGACATTCGATCGAAAATATAGAACAACACGTCATCAGTAGGTCATCAGAAGGATTTAAATTCAGACTTGTCTCCTCACCACGAACGCTGAGAATGCAACGAGAGGCAGATGTTTTCTCAGACTATTGTGCTAATCAAGAAAGAAAGTCCAGAACGTTACGATACAACGCATTACAACAACGAAAACTCAGTATCTATAGATCCACCACAGACAGCAATGTACACGGTCTTTCTTATTACTTTTCAATATCATATCCCGAATGATATGCTTACTTATTCTTCACATTGCAGAAAAACCATTCACAGAACTCACACAAACAGCGCGACCACAAGAAAAAATTACCACCACTTCACCTCCAGAAGTAACCACTGCAGCACCTGAAGGTACAACTCAAGCTACAGTCGTGACCACTGCAGCACCTGAAGTTTCATCTCAAGCTCCAGTCGTGACCACTGCAGCACCAGAAGGTACAACTCAAGCTGCAGTCGTGACCACTGCAGCACCAGAAGTTACAACTCAAGCTCCAGTCGTGACCACTGCAGCACCTGAAGGTACAACTCAAGCTCCAGTCGTGACCACTGCAGCACCAGAAGTTACAACTGCAGCACCAGAAGTAACAACTGCAGCACCAAAAGTAACAACTGCAGCACCAGAAGTTACAACTGCAGCACCAGAAGGTACAACTCAAGCTCCAGTCGTGACCACTACAGCACCTGAAGTTACAACTCAAGTTCCAGTCGTGACCACTGCAGCACCTGAAGGTACAACTGCAGCACCAGAAGTAACAACTGCAGCACCAAAAGTAACAACTGCAGCACCAGAAGTTACCACTGCAGCACCAGAAGGTACAACTCAAGCTCCAGTCGTGACTACTGTAGCACCAGAAGTTACAACTCAACCACTAGAAGTTACCACTGCAGCACATGCTGTTACTACATCACAGCCCATTGGTTTATGCGCTCTTGGCAAGCACGATTGTCATGGTAATGCGGACTGCGTTGTTACGTCTGGTTCTTACTTTTGTCGCTGTAAAGACGGTTTTGATGGTGATGGAAAATTGTGTCGAGGTAAAATCTATCATGATGTTGTTAACATTCCTTATCACTGTTTACGTCCTTGATCAAAATCGATCTTGTACTATTCTTCTTAGATAAAAATGAATGTGTTGACCAGACAAAATGTGACGCAAATGCGTTATGTACAAACACTCTTGGATCCTATCGCTGTCAGTGCCGCAATGGTTATATTGGTGATGGACAAACTTGCCAAGGTAGATCTATACCGGTTTATAGACGATTTTGCTCGACTTCAACACGTTATTTTATATGAACTTTTTGTATTCTTAGATATCAACGAGTGTGCTGTTGGTAAATCCTCTTGTAGTGCTAACGCCATCTGTCTCAACTCTCCTGGATCGTTTACGTGTAGCTGTAAACAAGGATTTATAGGAAATGGAAGTCAATGCGATGGTAACGTCTCTAAATATCGAGCAAAGTGTTTCTATATTGAGATTTTGTTTTATTTTGATGACTATTTTCTGTTTCAAAAGACTTTGACGAATGTGAAGGTAATATCAACGAGTGTCATGCAAATGCTGACTGCATCAATACAGTCGGTTCGTACCGATGTGAATGTATTCCTGGTTACGTAGGAAGTGGTTTGATATGCAGAGGTAAGTTGAAACGGACTACGATGATAAACTGCCATTGTCACGTTGCCCGATATGACGTTATGTTATTTAGTTTCAGCTGCAGGATTATGTCATCCAGGATGCGATGACAACGCCAACTGTGTTGATGAGGAAGGCGCCACTCAGTGTTTCTGTAAGGAAGGATACACAGGCAATGGTGTCAGTTGTACTGGTGAGCAATAGCCTTGTTTGTTGTTGTTGTTGTTCTTCTTCTTCTTCTTCTTCTTCTTCTTCTTCTTCTTCTTCTTCTTCTTCTTCTTCTTCTTCTTCTTCTTCTTCTTCTTCTTCTTCTTCTTTCTTCTTTTCTTCTTCTTCTTCTTCTTCTTCTTCTTCTTCTTCTTCTTCTTCTTCTTCTTCTTCTTTTCTTCTTCTTCTTCTTCTTCTTATATATATCTGTTTTTACGTTGTTGTCAGACATCAACGAGTGTCTAAATGAAGATAGCTGCGGCAGTAATGCTCACTGCACCAACACCCCTGGATCGTATGTATGTCGATGCTTGAAGGGATATGTTAGCGATGCCAAGACATGCATAGGTATTTAGTTATGATACAATCGTAACTCTGAATGATGGCGTACAAGTATTTATGTTCGTCAGTATTTATTTATTTTTTGCCATCAAATAATTTTTTTTTTGTGCCATTCTTTACTCCGAAGAAACTTCGAAAACGTCCGAAACGTCAGTAAATTGATTGCTTCTTCGTTTATTTATTTAAAGGATAGAGAATGATGTGAATGCTTTACCGGCATATACACGCACGCGAGGGCTGTAGAATGAACGAGAATTCAAATCAGGGCTTATGGCAGGATGCGCGAATGCGGATCCGCATAATTTGGCTTGCTCCGCATAATCCGGCAATTCCCGCATAATCCCGCATAATTTTGATAACTCCATAAGCCCTGTCAAATACTGCACGAGGCGATAGCCAGTATGAAGAATTTCGAGTTCATTGTACAGTCAGCAAGTGCATGTATTTGTCGGTAAAGCACGAACTAGGATTCTCTAACCTATATAATATTCAAACTGAGTGCACTGCATCGAAAAAGCGACATTTGATTGCATTTGATAGTAATTTCAAACTCAATCTTCGCACGAATTTATGTTTTGAAAACTGGCTTCAAATTCCTTCATAATATCACTTTTCTGCAAGTAGACTACTCTACCTCATTATATTTTGAGTTTCTAACTTCAGTTCAGTGAATCTCGTCTCAGAAGCTTTTCAAGTTAGTACAACTGCTTCCCTTTTGACAGTCTTTTTTTTCTCTTTTGTGTTTGTTAATTGTCAGTCTCTGTGTTTCTTGTAAGTTGAGTTCGCCGAGTTCTTCGGCATTAATTTTCGTTTCAAAACGTCAAGAATTCCTTCACTGAATAATATTCTATTATTCTGTAATAAAACATCAATTTAAACTTGTTAGTTTTAATATAGGATTCGAAACAAAAACGTTGTCATTCAACATTTCAATTCAAAAAATAGTTGACTCCACTCAGTCGCTGGCTACCAAAATGAAGTATTGTTGCTTGACATAACCGACTAGAAATATCGCTAGATATTACCTTTCAGCATTGTGACACTCCATGTAGTTTGATGTTAAGTATTTAGTGGAGTTGAATCTTCAATTACATTCGTAATTCTTGCTAACTGAGATGTTGAACTTTGTTGAAAGCCGTCAGCCATTTTGTTTTCTGATCTGACTACAGTAGCCTGCGTAGCGCCCCTTGGGGGAGGGGGGAGAGGATTTTCTCATTAGTGCACGTACAGGCGTGCGTTATGGCGTGCATTGTCCCTCATTAGTGCACGTACGTGCGTTATGGCGTGCATTGTCCCTCATTAGTGCACGGTAATGAGCCAATCAGCTTGTTGGATTTTGTACAGTGTACGAAGTTTGAATATTAAACTATGTTAACAAGCTCTTGTTCTGCATGTAGATCGTAATGAGTGTTCTGACGGAAAGTCATACTTGTGCAAGTAACGCGATATGCACAAACACAGATGGTTCGTACGTCTGCCGATGTCTCAGAGGTTTCTCAGGAGATGGTAGAAATTGTACAGGTTAGTCGTATGTCATCGCTTATTATAAAGGTAAGACAACTGTAAACAACCATGGCGAACGATAACAAGAAACAATAACATTAACAACAATAAATGAACGATCTATACGTAAAACTGATGGTATTTTCTTCTTAAGATCTGAACGAATGTTCCAGGAACACTCATAACTGTAATGCCAACGCCATGTGTACAAACACACAAGGCTCGTACGTATGTCGATGTAAAAGAGGATTCCAGGGAAATGGTATTATCTGTACAGGTAAATATATTGTTGTATTTTATGGCTACTTAATTTCCTTTAGTCTGATTGGTTGGTGAATAGTCTATGTTTATCCATATCTTCCCGCGGTCCGAATCAAGTATCGACCCCAAGTTACTTCTTCTCGATCTCCCATCATGCATCAGCTAATCGATACCTACTGATACCCACTGGCTAATCGATACCTACTGATACCCACTGACTAATCAATACCTACTGATACCCACTGACTAATCGATACCTACTGATACCCACTGACTAATCGATATCTACTGATACCCACTGACTAATCGATACCTACTGATACCCACTGACTAATCGATACCTACTGATACCCACTGACTAATCGATACCTACTGATACCCACTGACTAATCGATACCTACTGATACCCACTGACTAATCAATACCTACTGATACCCACTGGCTAATCGATACCTACTGATACCCACTGACTAATCGATACCTACTGATACCCACTGGCTAATCGATATCTACTGATACCCACTGACTAATCGATATCTACTGATACCCACTGACTAATCGATATCTACTGATACCCACTGACTAATCGATATCTACTGATACCCACTGACTAATCGATACCTACTGATACCCACTGACTAATCGATACCTACTGATACCCACTGACTAATCGATACCTACTGATACCCACTGACTAATCGATACCTACTGATACCCACTGACTAATCAATACCTACTGATACCCACTGGCTAATCGATACCTACTGATACCCACTGACTAATCGATACCTACTGATACCCACTGGCTAATCGATATCTACTGATACCCACTGACTAATCGATATCTATCTACTGATACCCACTGACTAATCGATATCTACTGATACCCACTGGCTAATCGACTTATATTCCTTATTAAAACAGATAAAGATGAATGCGTACTTGAAGAAGCAGACTGTCACGTCAATGCTGACTGCGTCAATGTCGAAGGCTCGTACAGCTGTCGGTGTATCGATGGATACGAGGGAGATGGTAGAACCTGCTCAGGTAGGACCGAGCGTAACCTAGGTAATTACGGTTTTCAGTTTTGGTTACAAATCTTTCTTTTTTCATTGAAGATGTGAACGAGTGTGAAAATGTTTCATTTAATGGACTTTGTGATGAGAATGCCAAGTGTACAAATACCAAAGGATCGTACCTCTGTCAATGTATGGAGGGATACACTGGTGATGGGAAGACCTGCTCAGGTCGGTAGTAATGAAAATTGATTCATCGTTTTACTTTTATAAACCTAACAAATCATGATTGGTTTCAGATGTCAACGAATGTTCAGCAAAAACGTACGACTGTAGTAAAAATGCGTTCTGCACAAACACTGTTGGTTCATATGTATGTCGATGTTTGCGTGGTTTTAAGGGTGACGGCAAAATCTGTGTAGGTGAGTGTAGTGGATAGTACAAGCTGTAATCCTAGCAGCCAAGAAAACCCTATCTTTTATATTCACACGTACTGTATTTTTTGTGTTGTAAAGATGCGATGTCGCAATGTGTACCTGCTTGTGGTGCAAATGCAGAATGTATGGTGCAACATGAAGGACCTGAATGTGTTTGTAAGCCAGGCTACCAAGGACTACAATGTACAGGTACGTTGTGTGTATTTACAGCTAGCAAAGTACACATCCCTAATTAACAATACAACCTGGTCTTGTTTTCTAGACATCAACGAGTGTAAGACTGATGCCAATGAATGTAGTCCTAATGCTCATTGTACAAACGTCGCTGGATCTTATGTTTGTCGATGTTTACGTGAATACCAAGGCGATGGAAAGACTTGTGTTGGTAAGAATATGTCATTCAATTCATGCTCAGTTTTACCTCATTATTGTTAACAGTATTTTCGACAATCCAACAAAATTGGAAAACGAAGACAAGCGCTCAAACTCACGATCCCAAGTTCCGTATAAAATTAAATGCAGGAAAATTATTCAAACATGACCATGTACCGAGACAAATCGCTGCACGGTCTTTCAGTTTACTTTATGGAAAAAAATGTCCTTCCCATTCACACGCCATAAAGTGCGCTTGCATGGCTCTGGTGACTGGGGTTCCATTTCGTCCCATTTATATTTTTTCTTGAGTTATGATCAACAGTAATAATAAATATTTGTTTTAACGGATCAAATCTCAACTAAGGTTTTCCAATGCGGAATGTGTACATAGTCAGTCTAATTCTGGTAACCTGATTTACAATAGTGACTTAGTAATGATTTCAAATTCTAGTTAAAGTCACTGAACCACCTGAAGTAACAACTGCAGCACCTGTAGTAACCACTGCAGCACCTGAAGTAACAACTGCAGCACCTGTAGAAACAACTGCAGCACCTGAAGTAACCACTGCAGCACCTGAAGTAACAACTGCAGCACCTGTAGAAACAACTGCAGCACCTGAAGTAACCACTGCAGCACCAGAAGTAACAACTGCAGCACCTGTAGTAACCACTGCAGCACCAGAAGTAACAACTGCAGCACCTGTAGAAACAACTGCAGCACCAGAAGTAACAACTGCAGCACCTGTAGAAACAACTGCAGCACCAGAAGTAACCACTGCAGCACCAGAAGTAACAACTGCAGCACCTGTAGAAACAACTGCAGCACCAGAAGTAACCACTGCAGCACCAGAAGTAACAACTGCAGCACCTGTAGAAACAACTGCAGCACCAGAAGTAACAACTGCAGCACCTGTAGAAACAACTGCAGCACCTGAAGTAACCACTTCAGCAACTGTAGTAACCACTGCAGCACCAGAAGTAACAACTGCAGCACCTGTAGTAACCACTGCAGCACCAGAAGTAACAACTGCAGCACCTGTAGAAACAACTGCAGCACCAGAAGTAACAACTGCAGCACCTGTAGAAACAACTGCAGCACCTGAAGTAACCACTTCAGCAACTGTAGTAACCACTGCAGCACCAGAAGTAACAACTGCAGCACCTGTAGTAACCACTGCAGCACCAGAAGTAACAACTGCAGCACCTGTAGTAACCACTGCAGCACCAGAAGTAACAACTGCAGCACCTGAAGTAACCACTTCAGCAACTGTAGTAACCACTGCAGCACCAGAAGTAACAACTGCAGCACCTGTAGTAACCACTGCAGCACCAGAAGTAACAACTGCAGCACCTGTAGTAACCACTGCAGCACCAGAAGTAACAACTGCAGCACCTGTAGTAACCACTGCAGCACCAGAAGTAACAACTGCAGCACCTGTAGAAACAACTGCAGCACCTGTAGTAACTACTGCAGCACCTGAAGGTACAACTCAAGCTCCAGTCGTGACCACTGAAGCACCAGAAGGTACAACTCAAGCTCCTGTCGTGACCACTGCAGCACCAGAAGGTACAACTCAAGCTCCAGTCGTGACCACTGCAGCACCAGAAGGTACAACTCAAGCTCCAGTCGTGACCACTGCAGCACCAGAAGGTACAACTCAAGCTCCAGTCGTGACCACTGCAGCACCAGAAGGTACAACTCAAGCTCCAGTCATGACCACTGCAGCACCTGAAGGTACAACTCAAGCTCCAGTCATGACCACTGCAGCACCAGAAGGTACAACTCAAGCTCCAGTCGTGACCACTGCAGTACCTGAAGGTACAACTCAAGCTCCAGTCGTGACCACTGCAGTACCTGAAGGTACAACTCCAGCTCCAGTCGTGACCACTGCAGCACCTGTAGCAACAACTGCAGCACCAGAAGCAACAACTGCAGCACCTGTAGTAACAACTGCAGCACCTGTAGTAACCACTGAAGCTCCAGTCGTGACCACTGCAACACCAGAAGGTACAACTCAAGCTCCAGTCGTGACTACTGCAGCACCAGAAGGTACAACTCCAGCTCCAGTCGTGACCACTGCAGCACCTGTAGCAACAACTGCAGCACCAGAAGCAACAACTGCAGCACCTGTAGTAACAACTGCAACACCTGTAGTAACCACTGAAGCCCACTGACCACTGCAGCACCAGAAGGTACAACTCAATCTCCAGTCGTGACCACTGCAGCACCAGAAGTTACAACTCCAGCTCCAGTCGTGACCACTGCAGCACCTGTAGCAACAACTGCAGCACCAGAAGCAACAACTGCAGCACCTGTAGTAACAACTGCAGCACCTGTAGTAACCACTGCAGCACCTGTAGTAACTACTGCAGCACCTGTAGTAACCACTGAAGCTCCAGTCGTGACCACTGCAGCACCAGAAGGTACAACTCAAGCTCCAGTCATGACCACTGCAGCACCTGAAGGTACAACTCAAGCTCCAGTCATGACCACTGCAGCACCAGAAGGTACAACTCAAGCTCCAGTCGTGACCACTGCAGTACCTGAAGGTACAACTCAAGCTCCAGTCGTGACCACTGCAGTACCTGAAGGTACAACTCCAGCTCCAGTCGTGACCACTGCAGCACCTGTAGCAACAACTGCAGCACCAGAAGCAACAACTGCAGCACCTGTAGTAACAACTGCAGCACCTGTAGTAACCACTGAAGCTCCAGTCGTGACCACTGCAACACCAGAAGGTACAACTCAAGCACCAGTCGTGACTACTGCAGCACCAGAAGGTACAACTCCAGCTCCAGTCGTGACCACTGCAGCACCTGTAGCAACAACTGCAGCACCAGAAGCAACAACTGCAGCACCTGTAGTAACAACTGCAACACCTGTAGTAACCACTGAAGCTCCAGTCGTGACCACTGCAGCACCAGAAGGTACAACTCAATCTCCAGTCGTGACCACTGCAGCACCAGAAGTTACAACTCCAGCTCCAGTCGTGACCACTGCAGCACCTGTAGCAACAACTGCAGCACCAGAAGCAACAACTGCAGCACCTGTAGTAACAACTGCAGCACCTGTAGTAACCACTGCAGCACCTGTAGTAACTACTGCAGCACCTGTAGTAACAACTGCAGCAGTTGCCACAGCTACAACTGGAGAACCTTTAACGCCAGAGACTGGTAAGTTTATCGTATTTTTCTAGCCGTTGTTTTAGAATCATTGGATTTTGAGCTCCATAAAATTCCATACGTTCGTCTTTTCACTACGCAAATTGCTGGTGTTAGTTATAAACTAGTGACTACAGAGCTTATCAAACAAAATACAAAACAATACTTTCGATACAAATGGTTGGTTGTAAATAATATACGCCTTGCGAACGTGTGACGTTTGAATTAACCACCAATTTTACGACCTGGTTCATGTGTTATTTGCAGAAAACTCCCTATTCTAACTGTCGCGCAGTATAACGCAATTAATTACATAATTAGATCACAATATTTCCTGACAGGACATTCGATCGAAAATATAGAACAACACGTCATCAGTAGGTCATCAGAATGATTTAAATTCAGACTTGTCTCCTCACCACGAACGCTGAGAATGCAACGAGAGGCAGATGTTTTCTCAGACTATTGTGCTAATCAAGAAGGAAAGTTCAGAACGTTACGATACAACGCATTACAACAACGAAAACTCAGTCTCTATAGATCCACCACAGACAGCAATGTACACGGTCTTTCTTATTACTTTTCAATATCATATCCCGAATGATATGCTTACTTATTCTTCACATTGCAGAAAAACCATTCACAGAACTCACACAAACAGCACGACCACAAGAAAAAATTACCACCACTTCACCTCCAGAAGTAACCACTGCAGCACCAGAAGTAACCACTTCAGCACCTGAAGTTACAACTCAAGCTCCAGTCGTGACCACTATAGCACCTGAAGTTACAACTCAAGCTCCAGTCATGACCACTGCAGCACCAGAAGGTACAACTCAAGCTGCAGTCGTGACCACTGCAGCACCAGAAGTTACAACTCAGCTCCAGTCGTGACCACTGCAGCACCAGAAGTTACAACTCAAGCTCCAGTCGTGACCACTGCAGCACCAGAAGGTACAACTCAAGCTCCAGTCGTGACCACTGCAGCACCAGAAGGTACAACTCAAGCTCCAGTCGTGACTACTGCAGCACCAGAAGTTACAACTGCAGCACCAGAAGTAACAACTGCAGCACCAAAAGTAACAACTGCAGCACCAGAAGTTACCACAGCAGCACCTGAAGGTACAACTCAACCACCAGAAGTTACCACTGCAGCACTTGCTGTTACTACATCACAGCCCATTGGTGTATGCGCTCTTGGCAAGCACGATTGTCATGGTAATGCGGACTGCGTTGTTACGTCTGGTTCTTACTTTTGTCGCTGTAAAGACGGTTTTGATGGTGATGGAAAATTGTGTCGAGGTAAAATCTATCATGATGTTGTTAACATTCCTTATCACTGTTTACGTCCTTGATCAAAATCGATGTTGTACTATTCTTCTTAGATAAAAATGAATGTGTTGACCAGACAAAATGTGACGCAAATGCGTTATGTACAAACACTCTTGGATCCTATCGCTGTCAGTGCCGCAATGGTTATATTGGTGATGGACAAACTTGCCAAGGTAGATCTATACCGGTTTATAGACGATTTTGCTCGACTTCAACACGTTATTTTATATGAACTTTTTGTATTCTTAGATATCAACGAGTGTGCTGTTGGTAAATCCTCTTGTAGTGCTAACGCCATCTGTCTCAACTCTCTTGGATCGTTTACGTGTAGCTGTAAACAAGGATTTATAGGAAATGGAAGTCAATGCGATGGTAACGTCTCTAAATATCGAGCAAAGTGTTTCTATATTGAGATTTTGTTTTATTTTGATGACTATTTTCTGTTTCAAAAGACTTTGACGAATGTGAAGGTAATATCAACGAGTGTCATGCAAATGCTGACTGCATCAATACAGTCGGTTCGTACCGATGTGAATGTATTCCTGGTTACGTAGGAAGTGGTTTGATATGCAGAGGTAAGTTGAAACGGACTACGATGATAAACTGCCATTGTCACGTTGCCCGATATGACGTTATGTTATTTAGTTTCAGCTGCAGGATTGTGTCATCCAGGATGCGATAACAACGCCAACTGTGTTGATGAGGAAGGCGCCACTCAGTGTTTCTGTAAGGAAGGATACACAGGCAATGGTGTCAGTTGTACTGGTGAGCAATAGCCTTGTTTGTTGTTGTTGTTGTTGTTCTTCTTCTTCTTCTTCTTCTTCTTCTTCTTCTTCTTCTTCTTCTTCTTCTTCTTCTTCTTCTTCTTCTTCTTCTTCTTCTTCTTCTTCTTCTTCTTCTTTTCTTCTTCTTCTTCTTCTTCTTCTTCTTCTTCTTCTTCTTCTTCTTCTTCTTCTTCTTCTTCTTCTTCTTCTTCTTCTTCTTCTTCTTCTTCTTCTTCTTCTTCTTCTTCTTCTTCTTCTTCTTCTTCTTCTTTATTTCTTCTTCTTCTTATATATATCTGTTTTTACGTTGTTGTCAGACATCAACGAGTGTCTAAATGAAGATAGCTGCGGCAGTAATGCTCACTGCACCAACACCCCTGGATCGTATGTATGTCGATGCTTGAAGGGATATGTTAGCGATGCCAAGACATGCATAGGTATTTAGTTATGATACAATCGTAACTCTGAATGATGGCGTACAAGTATTTATGTTCGTCAATTTATTTATTTTTTGCCATCAAATCGAACTCCGACGAAACTTCGAAAACGTCCGAAACGTCAGTAAATTGATTGCTTCTTCGTTTATTTATTTAAAGGATAGAGAATGATGTGAATGCTTTACCGGCATATACACGCACGCGAGGGCTGTAGAATGAACGAGAATTCAAATCAGGGCTTATGGCAGGATGCGCGAATGCGGATCCGCATAATTTGGCTTGCTCCGCATAATCCGGCAATTCCCGCATAATCCCGCATAATTTTGATAACTCCATAAGCCCTGTCAAATACTGCACGAGGCGATAGCCAGTATGAAGAATTTCGAGTTCATTGTACAGCCAGCAAGTGCATGTATTTGTCGGTAAAGCACGAACTAGGATTCTCTAACCTATATAATATTCAAACTGAGTGCACTGCATCGAAAAAGCGACATTTGATTGCATTTGATAGTAATTTCAAACTCAATCTTCGCACGAATTTATGTTTTGAAAACTGGCTTCAAATTCCTTCATAATATCACTTTTCTGCAAGTAGACTACTCTACCTCATTATATTTTGAGTTTCTAACTTCAGTTCAGTGAATCTCGTCTCAGAAGCTTTTCAAGTTAGTACAACTGCTTCCCTTTTGACAGTCTTTTTTTTCTCTTTTGTGTTTGTTAATTGTCAGTCTCTGTGTTTCTTGTAAGTTGAGTTCGCCGAGTTCTTCGGCATTAATTTTCGTTTCAAAACGTC
Source organism: Actinostola sp. cb2023 (assembly GCA_033675265.1). Lineage (NCBI taxonomy): Eukaryota > Metazoa > Cnidaria > Anthozoa > Actiniaria > Actinostolidae > Actinostola > Actinostola sp. cb2023. The sequence goes on along the minus strand of JAUJYZ010000857.1, from coordinate 332,155 downwards.
AAGAATTCCTTCACTGAATAATATTCTATTATTCTGTAATAAAACATCAATTTAAACTTGTTAGTTTTAATATAGGATTCGAAACAAAAACGTTGTCATTCAACATTTCAATTCAAAAAATAGTTGACTCCACTCAGTCGCTGGCTACCAAAATGAAGTATTGTTGCTTGACATAACCGACTAGAAATATCGCTAGATATTACCTTTCAGCATTGTGACACTCCATGTAGTTTGATGTTAAGTATTTAGTGGAGTTGAATCTTCAATTACATTCGTAATTCTTGCTAACTGAGATGTTGAACTTTGTTGAAAGCCGTCAGCCATTTTGTTTTCTGATCTGACTACAGTAGCCTGCGTAGCGCCCCTTGGGGGAGGGGGGAGAGGATTTTCTCATTAGTGCACGTACAGGCGTGCGTTATGGCGTGCATTGTCCCTCATTAGTGCACGTACGTGCGTTATGGCGTGCATTGTCCCTCATTAGTGCACGGTAATGAGCCAATCAGCTTGTTGGATTTTGTACAGTGTACGAAGTTTGAATATTAAACTATGTTAACAAGCTCTTGTTCTGCATGTAGATCGTAATGAGTGTTCTGACGGAAGTCATACTTGTGCAAGTAACGCGATATGCACAAACACAGATGGTTCGTACGTCTGCCGATGTCTCAGAGGTTTCTCAGGAGATGGTAGAAATTGTACAGGTTAGTCGTATGTCATCGCTTATTATAAAGGTAAGACAACTGTAAACAACCATGGCGAACGATAACAAGAAACAATAACATTAACAACAATAAATGAACGATCTATACGTAAAACTGATGGTATTTTCTTCTTAAGATCTGAACGAATGTTCCAGGAACACTCATAACTGTAATGCCAACGCCATGTGTACAAACACACAAGGCTCGTACGTATGTCGATGTAAAAGAGGATTCCAGGGAAATGGTATTATCTGTACAGGTAAATATATTGTTGTATTTTATGGCTACTTAATTTCCTTTAGTCTGATTGGTTGGTGAATAGTCTATGTTTATCCATATCTTCCCGCGGTCCGAATCAAGTATCGACCCCAAGTTACTTCTTCTCGATCTCCCATCATGCATCAGCTAATCGATACCTACTGATACCCACTGGCTAATCGATACCTACTGATACCCACTGACTAATCAATACCTACTGATACCCACTGACTAATCGATACCTACTGATACCCACTGACTAATCGATATCTACTGATACCCACTGACTAATCGATACCTACTGATACCCACTGACTAATCGATACCTACTGATACCCACTGACTAATCGATACCTACTGATACCCACTGACTAATCGATACCTACTGATACCCACTGACTAATCAATACCTACTGATACCCACTGGCTAATCGATACCTACTGATACCCACTGACTAATCGATACCTACTGATACCCACTGGCTAATCGATATCTACTGATACCCACTGACTAATCGATATCTACTGATACCCACTGACTAATCGATATCTACTGATACCCACTGACTAATCGATATCTACTGATACCCACTGACTAATCGATACCTACTGATACCCACTGACTAATCGATACCTACTGATACCCACTGACTAATCGATACCTACTGATACCCACTGACTAATCGATACCTACTGATACCCACTGACTAATCGATACCTACTGATACCCACTGACTAATCGATACCTACTGATACCCACTGACTAATCGATATCTACTGATACCCACTGACTAATCGATATCTACTGATACCCACTGACTAATCGATATCTACTGATACCCACTGACTAATCGATATCTGATACCCCCACTGACTAATCGATACCGTACTGATACCCACTGACTAATCGATACCTACTGATACCCACTGACTAATCGATACCTACTGATACCCACTGACTAATCGATACCTACTGATACCCACTGACTAATCGATACCTACTGATACCCACTGACTAATCAATACCTACTGATACCCACTGGCTAATCGATACCTACTGATACCCACTGACTAATCGATACCTACTGATACCCACTGGCTAATCGATATCTACTGATACCCACTGACTAATCGATATCTACTGATACCCACTGACTAATCGATATCTACTGATACCCACTGGCTAATCGACTTATATTCCTTATTAAAACAGATAAAGATGAATGCGTACTTGAAGAAGCAGACTGTCACGTCAATGCTGACTGCGTCAATGTCGAAGGCTCGTACAGCTGTCGGTGTATCGATGGATACGAGGGAGATGGTAGAACCTGCTCAGGTAGGACCGAGCGTAACCTAGGTAACGGTTTTCAGTTTTGGTTACAAATCTTTCTTTTTTCATTGAAGATGTGAACGAGTGTGAAAATGTTTCATTTAATGGACTTTGTGATGAGAATGCCAAGTGTACAAATACCAAAGGATCGTACCTCTGTCAATGTATGGAGGGATACACTGGTGATGGGAAGACCTGCTCAGGTCGGTAGTAATGAAAATTGATTCATCGTTTTATTTTCGACAATCCAACAAAATTGGAAAACGAAGACAAGCGCTCAAACTCACGATCCCAAGTTCCGTATAAAATTAAATGCAGGAAAATTTCACTTTTATAAACCTAACAAATCATGATTGGTTTCAGATGTCAACGAATGTTCAGCAAAAACGTACGACTGTAGTAAAAATGCGTTCTGCACAAACACTGTTGGTTCATATGTATGTCGATGTTTGCGTGGTTTTAAGGGTGACGGCAAAATCTGTGTAGGTGAGTGTAGTGGATAGTACAAGCTGTAATCCTAGCAGCCAAGAAAACCCTATCTTTTATATTCACACGTACTGTATTTTTTGTGTTGTAAAGATGCGATGTCGCAATGTGTACCTGCTTGTGGTGCAAATGCAGAATGTATGGTGCAACATGAAGGACCTGAATGTGTTTGTAAGCCAGGCTACCAAGGACTACAATGTACAGGTACGTTGTGTGTATTTACAGCTAGCAAAGTACACATCCCTAATTAACAATACAACCTGGTCTTGTTTTCTAGACATCAACGAGTGTAAGACTGATGCCAATGAATGTAGTCCTAATGCTCATTGTACAAACGTCGCTGGATCTTATGTTTGTCGATGTTTACGTGAATACCAAGGCGATGGAAAGACTTGTGTTGGTAAGAATATGTCATTCAATTCATGCTCAGTTTTACCTCATTATTGTTAACAGTATTTTCGACAATCCAACAAAATTGGAAAACGAAGACAAGCGCTCAAACTCACGATCCCAAGTTCCGTATAAAATTAAATGCAGGAAAATTATTCAAACATGACCATGTACCGAGACAAATCGCTGCACGGTCTTTCAGTTTACTTTATGGAAAAAAAAGTAACAACTGCAGCTTCCCATTCACACGCCATAAAGTGCGCTTGCATGGCTCTGGTGACTGGGGTTCCATTTCGTCCCATTTATATTTTTTCTTGAGTTATGATCAACAGTAATAATAAATATTTGTTTTAACGGATCAAATCTCAACTAAGGTTTTCCAATGCGGAATGTGTACATAGTCAGTCTAATTCTGGTAACCTGATTTACAATAGTGACTTAGTAATGATTTCAAATTCTAGTTAAAGTCACTGAACCACCTGAAGTAACAACTGCAGCACCTGTAGTAACCACTGCAGCACCTGAAGTAACAACTGCAGCACCTGTAGAAACAACTGCAGCACCTGTAACTGCAGCACCTGTAGTAACCACTGCAGCACCTGAAGTAACAACTGCAGCACCTGTAGAAACAACTGCAGCACCTGAAGTAAACCACTGCACTGCAGCACCTGTAGTAACAACTGCAGCACCAGTAGTAACCACTGCAGCACCAGTAGTAACAACTGCAGCACCTGTAGTAACAACTGCAGCACCAGTAGTAACAACTGCAGCACCAGTAGTAACAACTGCAGCACCAGTCGTAACCACTGCAGCACCAGAAGTAACTCCACTGCAGCACCTGCAGCACCTGTAGAAACAACTGCAGCACCAGAAGTAACAACTGCAGCACCAGAAGTAACAACTGCAGCACCTGTAGTAACAACTGCAGCACCTGTGCAGCACCAGAGTAACAACTGCAGCACCTGTAACAACAGCACAACTGCAGCACCTGTAGTAACAACTGCAGCACCTGAAGTGAAGTAACCACTTCAGCAACTGTAGTAACCACTGCAGTTATAAACTAGTGACTACAGAGCTTTTCAAACAAAATACAAAATAATACTTTCGATACAAATGGTTGAAATAATAACAACTGCAGCACCTGTGTTATTTGCAGAAAACTCACTAACTGTCGCAGCAACGCAATTAATTACGTAATCACAGTATTTCCTGATAGGACATTCGATCGAAAATATAGAAACAACTGCAGCACCAGTAGGTCATTGCAACCGGAAGTAAATTCTGCAGCTTCTCTCCTCACCACTGCAGCACCAGAAGTGCAACGAGAGGCAGATGTTTTCTCAGCACTATTGTGATAATCAGACTGGAGCACCCAAAACGTTAACTGCAGCACCAGAAGTTACAACTGCGATAACTCTGTATATATAGATCCACTGCAGACAGCAATGTAACACTGCAGCACCTATTAGTAACAACTGCATTTCCCGAATGATCAGCTTATTTATTCTGCAGAAAAACCAGCACACAGAACTCAGTAAACAACACGCAAGAAAAAAATATCACACTTCCCCACCAGAAGTAACCACTGCAGCACCTGAAGTAACAACACTGCAGCACCAGAAGTAACAACTGCAGCACCACCAGTAACCACTGAAGCTCCAGTCACAAAGCTCCAGTCACCTGAAGGTAAACTCAAGCTCCAGTCTGACCACTGCAGCACTGCAGCACCAGTAGTAGTAACAACTGCTGCAGCACCTGAAGGTACAACTCAAGCTCCAGTCGTGACCACTGCAGCACCAGAAGGTACAACTCAAGCTCCAGTCGTGACCACTGCAGCACCAGAAGGTACAGCTCAAGCTCCAGTCGTGACCACTGCAGCACCAGAAGGTACAACTCAAGCTCCAGTCGTGACCACTGCAGCACCAGAAGGTACAACTCGAGCTCCAGTCGTGACCACTGCAGCACCAGAAGGTACAACTCAGTCTGACCACTGCAGCACCAGAAGGTACAACTCAAGCTCCAGTCGTGACCACTGCAGCACCTGAAGGTACAACTCAAGCTCCAGTCGTGACCACTGCAGCACCAGAAGGTACAACTCCAGCTCCAGTCGTGACCACTGCAGCACCTGTAGCAACAACTGCAGCACCAGAAGCAGCACAACTGCAGCACCTGTAGTAACAACTGCAGCACCTGTAGTAACACTGAAGCTCCAGTCGTGACCACTGCAACACCAGAAGGTACAACTCAAGCTCCAGTCGTGACCACTGCAGCACCAGAAGGTACAACTCCAGCTCCAGTCGTGACCACTGCAGCACCTGTAGCAACAACTGCAGCACCAGAAGCAACAACTGCAGCACCTGTAGTAACAACTGCAACACCAGTAGTAACCACTGAAGCTCCAGTCGTGACCACTGCAGCACCAGAAGGTACAACTCAATCTCCAGTCGTGACCACTGCAGCACCAGAAGTTACAACTCCAGCTCCAGTCGTGACCACTGCAGCACCTGTAGCAACAACTGCAGCACCAGAAGCAACAACTGCAGCACCTGTAGCAACAACTGCAGCACCTGTAGTAACCACTGCAGCACCTGTAGTAACTACTGCAGCACCTGTAGTAACAACTGCAGCAGTTGCCACAGCTACAACTGGAGAACCTTTAACGCCAGAGACTGGTAAGTTTATCGTATTTTTCTAGCCGTTGTTTTAGAATCATTGGATTTTGAGCTCCATAAAATTCCATACGTTCGTCTTTTCACTACGCAAATTGCTGGTGTTAGTTATAAACTAGTGACTACAGAGCTTTTCAAACAAAATACAAAATAATACTTTCGATACAAATGGTTGGTTGTAAATAATATACGCCTTGCGTACGTGTGACATGTTAGAATTAACCACCAACTTTACGAGCTGGTTCATGTGTTATTCGCAGAAAACTCCCTATTCTAACTGTCGCGGAGTATAACGCAATTAATTACGTAATTAGATCACAGTATTTCCTGATAGGACATTCGATCGAAAATATAGAACAACACGTCATCAGTAGGTCATTAATCGGAATTAAATTCAGACTTCTCTCCTCACCACGAACGCTGAGAATGCAACGAGAGGCAGATGTTTTCTCAGACTATTGTGATAATCAGATTGGAAAATCCAAAACGTTAAGGCGATACAACGCATTACAACAACGATAACTCTGTATATATAGATCCACCACAGACAGCAATGTACACGGTCTTTCCTATTACTTTTCAATATCATTTCCCGAATGATCAGCTTATTTATTCTTCACATTGCAGAAAAACCATTCACAGAACTCACACAAACAGCACGACCACAAGAAAAAAATACCACCACTTCCCCACCAGAAGTAACCACTGCAGCACCTGAAGTAACAACTGCAGCACCAAAAGGTACAACTCAAGCTCCAGTCATGACCACTGCAGCACCAGAAGTAACCACTGAAGCTCCAGTCGTGACCACTGCAGCACCAGAAGGTACAACTCAAGCTCCAGTCGTGACCACTGAAGCACCAGAAGGTACAACTCAAGCTCCAGTCGTGACCACTGCAGCACCAGAAGGTACAACTCAAGCTCCAGTCGTGACCACTGCAGCACCAGAAGGTACAACTCAAGCTCCAGTCGTGACCACTGCAGCACCAGAAGGTACAACTCAAGCTCCAGTCGTGACCACTGCAGCACCAGAAGGTACAACTCAAGCTCCAGTCGTGACCACTGCAGCACCAGAAGTTACAACTCCAGCTCCAGTCGTGACCACTGCAGCACCTGTAGCAACAACTGCAGCACCAGAAGCAACAACTGCAGCACCTGTAGTAACAACTGCAGCACCTGTAGTAACCACTGAAGCTCCAGTCGTGACCACTGCAACACCAGAAGGTACAACTCAAGCTCCAGTCGTGACCACTGCAGCACCAGAAGGTACAACTCCAGCTCCAGTCGTGACCACTGCAGCACCTGTAGCAACAACTGCAGCACCAGAAGCAACAACTGCAGCACCTGTAGTAACCACTGAAGCTCCAGTCGTGACCACTGCAACACCAGAAGGTACAACTCAAGCTCCAGTCGTGACCACTGCAGCACCAGAAGGTACAACTCCAGCTCCAGTCGTGACCACTGCAGCACCTGTAGCAACAACTGCAGCACCAGAAGCAACAACTGCAGCACCTGTAGTAACAACTGCAGCACCTGTAGTAACCACTGAAGCTCCAGTCGTGACCACTGCAGCACCAGAAGGTACAACTCCAGCTCCAGCCGTGACCACTGCAGCACCTGTAGCAACAACTGCAGCACCAGAAGCAACAACTGCAGCACCTGTAGTAACCACTGCAGCACCTGTAGTAACTACTGCAGCACCTGTAGTAACAACTGCAGCAGTTGCCACAGCTACAACTGGAGAACCTTTAACGCCAGAGACTGGTAAGTTTATCGTATTTTTCTAGCCGTTGTTTTAGAATCATTGGATTTTGAGCTCCATAAAATTCCATACGTTCGTCTTTTCACTACGCAAATTGCTGGTGTTAGTTATAAACTAGTGACTACAGAGCTTATCAAACAAAATACAAAATAATACTTTCGATACAAATGGTTGGTTGTAAATAATATACGACTTGCGTACGTGTGACATGTTAGAATTAACCACCAACTTTACGAGCTGGTTCATGTGTTATTCGCAGAAAACTCCCTATTCTAACTGTCGCGGAGTATAACGCAATTAATTACGTAATTAGATCACAGTATTTCCTGATAGGACATTCGATCGAAAATATAGAACAACACGTCATCAGTAGGTCATTAATCGGAATTAAATTCAGACTTCTCTCCTCACCACGAACACTGAGAATGCAACGAGAGGCAGATGTTTTCTCAGACTATTGTGATAATCAGATTGGAAAATCCAAAACGTTAAGGCGATACAACGCATTACAACAACGATAACTCTGTATATATAGATCCACCACAGACAGCAATGTACACGGTCTTTCCTATTACTTTTCAATATCATTTCCCGAATGATCAGCTTATTTATTCTTCACATTGCAGAAAAACCATTCACAGAACTCACACAAACAGCACGACCACAAGAAAAAAATACCACCACTTCCCCACCAGAAGTAACCACTGCAGCACCTGAAGTAACAACTGCAGCACCAGAAGGTACAACTCAAGCTCCAGTCGTGACCACTGCAGCACCAGAAGTAACCACTGAAGCTCCAGTCGTGACCACTGCAGCAACAGAAGGTACAACTCAATCTCCAGTCGTAACAACGTCAGCACCTGAAGGTACAACTCAAGCTCCAGTCGTGACTACTGCAGCACCAGAAGGTACAACTCAAGCTCCAGTCGTGACCACTGCAGCACCAGAAGGTACAACTCAAGCTCCAGTCGTGACCACTGCAGCACCAGAAGGTACAACTCAAGCTCCAGTCGCGACTACTGCGGCACCAGAAGGTACAACTCAAGCTCCAGTCGTGACCACTGCAGCACCAGAAGGTACAACTCAAGCTCCAGTCGTGACCACTGCAGCACCAGAAGGTACAACTCAAGCTCCAGTCGTGACCACTGCAGTACCTGAAGGTACAACTCAAGCTCCAGTCGTGACCACTGCAGCACCAGAAGGTACAACTCAAGCTCCAGTCGTGACCACTGAAGCACCAGAAGGTACAACTCAAGCTCCAGTCGTGACCACTGCAGCACCAGAAGGTACAACTCAATCTCCAGTCGTGACCACTGCCGCACCAGAAGGTACAACTCAAGCTCCAGTCGTGACAACTGCAGCACCTGAAGGTACAATTCAACCACCAGAAGTTACCACTGCAGCACCTGCTGTTACTACATCACAACCCATTGGTGTATGCGCTCTTGGCAAGCACGATTGTCATGGTAATGCGGACTGCGTTGTTACGTCTGGTTCTTACTTTTGTCGCTGTAAAGACGGTTTTGATGGTGATGGAAAATTGTGTCGAGGTAAAATCTATCATGATGTTGTTAGCATTCCTTATCACTGTTTACGTCCATGATCAAAATCGATCTTGTACTATTTTTCTTAGATAAAAATGAATGTGTTGACCAGACAAAATGTGACGCAAATGCGTTATGTACAAACACTCTTGGATCCTATCGCTGTCAGTGCCGCAATGGTTATATTGGTGATGGACAAACTTGCCAAGGTAGATCTATACCGGTTTATAGACGAAACGTCGAAAAAGTCAGTAAATTTGGTGTCTAAGTTTCATTCTACACACTTGTTTATTTATTTTCACTATATTAACAAGCTCTTGCTCTGCATGTAGATCTTAATGAGTGTTCTGACGGAAGTCATACTTGTGCAAGTAACGCGATATGCACAAACACAGATGGTTCGTACGTCTGTCGTTGTCTCAGAGGTTTCTCAGGAGATGGTAGAAATTGTACAGGTTAGTCGTATGCCATCGTTTATTATAAAGGTAAGACAACTGTAAACAACCATGGCGAACGATATCAAGAAACAATAACATTAACAACAATAAATGAACGATCTATACGTAAAACTGATGGTATTTTCTTCTTAAGATATGGACGAATGTTCCAGGAACACTCATGACTGTAATGCCAACGCCATGTGTACAAACACACAAGGCTCGTACGTATGTCGATGTAAAAGAGGATTCCAGGGAAATGGTATTATCTGTACAGGTAAATATCTTGTTGTGATTTTTTTTACTTCGTGTAGAGAATATAGAGTATGGTGGCCTAGAACTGTCATAAGGAAAATTGCACATTTTCAGTCCATAAACTTTTTTTCGTGTATTTTTTTGTTCATTTTTATAAATTTTTAAAGAAATAATAATATAAAATGAAATTTAAAATGAAAAGAAAAGAAAAAGAGAAAGGAAAGAAAAGAAAAAGACAAAAAAAGACAAAAAGAAGAGAAAAAACTAAAAAATATAATTATTATGAGGCGAAATGAATGTGAAAAGCAAATCAAAACAAAATGAAAATAAAAGAAAGTGAATTCAATTTAAAATCAAAATGAAACAAAATTAATTCAAAATCAAAATGAAACAAAATCATTTTAAAATCAAAAAAAACTTGTCCGTGGCCTATCGCTGCCATAGACCACAATGCACTTCGATACTCCGCAAGTGACAGGACGCGCGACCAACGCGTGACCAGAGGCGGCAGAAGTGACAAGTCATGATGTCGCAGCGCGATTGGAATCGCTTCAAAAAGAATATCACTGAAAAACGAACGAAGAAGAAAGAAGGTTCGGCAAAGGAGAAAGGCAAAACTTTGGCGGATAGTGACACAATTGTCATTCAGCGATTAAGTGCCGAAGTGTCAGGGAAGGCACAAAAGTACGCGAGATTTGGTGCTCGCCAGAATTCGTGCCGTTCCACGAGTACGAAGAGTTGACCATAGCTAACATCAAGAGTGCCTGTGTGAAGCACTTTAATGTCTTTCCTACGATGTGCTGTGATGTTCTTGCTGGAGAATAAGGTCCGTCTTGCTTGTCAGTGAAGCAGATCCCCGACTTCAAAGTGATACACGTGAAATTTGTGGAACGATCGGACGCGCCAGAAGGAACGCCAGAAGTCCCAGAGGCAACAAACAGTACCTCACAGTCACATGGCATCAAATTGCCGAAGAAGAGAAGGCTTTGTTCCATCTCAATCCCTGATACTAAGCCGCCAAAAGAAGCAGCGCCGAGCAAATTCATACCAAGAAGCCTATCTAGTCGCTGAATGACAACAATTGTGTCACTATCCGCCAAAGTTTTGCCTTTCTCCTTTGCCGAACCTTCTTTCTTCTTCGTTCGTTTTTCAGTGATATTCTTTTTGAAGCGATTCCAATCGCGCTGCGACATCATGACTTGTCACTTCTGCCGCCTCTGGTCACGCGTTGGTCGCGCGTCCTGTCACTTGCGGAGTATCGAAGTGCATTGTGGTCTATGGCAGCGATAGGCCACGGACAAGTTTTTTTTTGATTTTAAAATGATTTTGTTTCATTTTGATTTTGAATTAATTTTGTTTCATTTTGATTTTAAATTGAATTCACTTTCTTTTATTTTCATTTTGTTTTGATTTGCTTTTCACATTCATTTCGCCTCATAATAATTATATTTTTTAGTTTTTTCTCTTCTTTTTGTCTTTTTTTGTCTTTTTCTTTTCTTTCCTTTCTCTTTTTCTTTTCTTTTCATTTTAAATTTCATTTTATATTATTATTTCTTTAAAAATTTATAAAAATGAACAAAAAAATACACGAAAAAAAGTTTATGGACTGAAAATGTGCAATTTTCCTTATGGCAGTTCTAGGCCACCATAATAGAGTGTAGTAAGTCAAAGTGAAATCTATGCTACGACAGTAACTAGATGCACTTAGCGTTTCTACTTTTCGAGTTTCGTTGTACGGTTCCTGAGAAATAAATGCTATGAATTTCGTCGTGTCAACTGTTGTTTTCTTTTTTGTTTTTTTGCATTCTTTTCGACTTAATAAAATCATCTAATGCTTCTTCTGAGAGTGAAGGAAGATTTGAATTATTGCTCGAACTTGAAACCATGTTAATAACGCTTAATTTGAATCTCTTTGAATGAGTTTGGATTTCGAAATTAAAAACAATTTCAGTTATTCAAAGATTGGTAAATGTAACAACGCGACACGAGCGCGTCTGTGGAAGAAAAAGGCGGGAAAATTTACATCGTTTTGATTGGCTAATATAAACTATGAAATACCGCTCTGTATTTCATAGAAAAAACTATGACCATTATTTGCCGATGCCGAAGGCAGAGGCAAATAATTAATCTGCGAGACACTGACAAAATCACGATATTTTGCGATAACCGAGTTCAATAATTGTTTTATCATTCGACTCATTTCTATCAATAAGGAATTTATTGAATATAAACATCAAGAAAAAAATTTGTAAAACGAGCTGCCATGTTTACACCATTCTCGTTCCCAGAGCTCCTCGGTTTCGGTCCTCTCCCGAGAAGGCTCTGGTCGCAGCCATTTGAGGCTCGATGCTGATTGGACGAAATATAACGCATGCGCATTTGAAAACATATATCAAGAACAATGAGCCCAAAGGTAGCCCAAACATAGAATCAGTGGGCCGTGACGTCGTTGAATATTCGTTTGACCGTTGGATTTTCGAATGGTCTCAGGAATGAGCTCTTAGATAGCCTTCAAAGGGTATGAGATTCTCAAAAATGTCTTCACAACAGTAGTCTGATAATTAAAGAACACTTTGGTGTAGAAATCTGAGCAACAAATTGTATTTTTGAGTGGTTTTGAGCGATTCGAAAATTTCACTCGTTTCGAACATACCGTATAATTAGGAAAGGTTTGCAACTCCGACCACCAAATGTTTACGACAACTGTCGCTAGCTCCAAAAGTATCCAAACACTCAAATAGCTTAAATAATCACACATTCTAAAATAAATTCTCTTTTAAATGAGCTTTTAGTCACATTTGTTTGTCCACTCTATCCGGAAAAATAATTTTTTGAAGGTCGACAAGTCGGCTAAAAATCTGCCGTGTCCATCCGCAGGAGTTTGCTTTGCGGTTACCTGGGTTACCTGTGGGCTCATTGTTCTTGATTGTTCTTGATATATGTTTTCAAATGCGCATGCGTTATATTTCGTCCAATCAGCATCGAGCCTCAAATGGCTGCGACCAGAGCCTTCTCGGGAGAGGACCGAAACCGAGGAGCTCTGGGAACGAGAATGTGTTTACACTGTGAATGATCAATTAAGTGCGCATGCTCAGACCATTATTTGCAGCGAACATTGCTTAATCTTTACTGCGCATGCTCAGACCGTTATTTGTACGCAGTTATTTGCAGGTCTTTCAGCCAATCAGAACTGTTGCTAGAAATGCGTCGAATGATAATGATAATTATTATTATTTTCTAAATTAAGGTTTAAAGGTTTTTTTATTTCCCATTATTATTATTTTAATTCGTTAAAATATAATACTGCATTGAACATTATTTGGTAAGAGTATTTTCGACACTCAAATAAAAATTGGAAAATAAGAAATTTAGAAATACTAGGCCCGTTTTCACAGTGAAATCATGAAACCTGCTTATTTAAACCAGGCTTCTCAAACTCATTAATTATTCATGAGGTAACCAGCCAATCCGGTGCATCAAATCCGGTCACATGATGGACCTGGAAACCCCGGAAAGTCCGCTCAAGAGTACTTTGAAATGCATTTCATAGTCCAAGGACTTAGAAATGATGGATTTCAAAGTACATACATACATACATAAACTTTATTAACGTGTCATGACTTCTAGCATACCACAAGTGGTACACTAATCGGGGACACATAATTAAGACATAATTACATTTACAAATAGATACAGCCCTTTGCAAAAAATCTGTAAAAGCAATATAGATCGATATATCAATATATCGGGTGCATTGTGGGTAATTTTCATCATAAAATGGCTGAATAAACCCTCTAAAGTTCAAATTTTTCAAATATTTTTTTCACATACATACTACAAAGGTTACTTGGGTTTAGATTCAGGTTTAATAATAGCTAAAATCAAAGAATTAGGATTATGCAAATTAATATATATTGATATATCGATATATTAGGATTTTACAGAATTTTTGCAAAACGCTGTATATAAAAAGGAAATATGTATGTATATATATACTCTTCCTGAGTTCTTATCCCTCATATAACAATCATCGGGACCTTGGACAGAGTGGTACTCTGTGGTACTCTGGTACTCCGAATGAGATTCAATCTGAAAGCAGGATCTACTTCATGCTACTCAAGAGTCCAACACATGAGGGATATTATTTATATACGATGTACTCGACTCTGCGCATGAGCAGAGAATATGCAGACTGGAATTCTTGCTTTTCCGGCCTAAAATCTTGCAACTCTTTATTTATTGCCTTTAGGCCGTTGCATGTAATAATTAATGAGTATGAGAAGTCGTTCCAAAACCTCGAATTCGGACTAGACGGGGTTTCCAGTCCGAGGCGAATTCTCGGCTTTGAAACATTACTTCAGCAATGAGAATAATGACAGACGGTTAAAGTAACAATATGACATCGTTAAGTTAGAAGGCGGTGTTCGAGCTAGAAGGATTTCATTGTATATTACATGATCTGCAGCAGTCAAACCCAGCTGCGATGAAGAATGTGGAGAAAACGCCAAATGCGTGAATGCATCTGGAATTGATCCCACTGGTGAGGATGCTAGTGGAATCTTGATTTGTAAATGTAACGATGGCTTCGAAGGAAACGGCATCAAATGTACAGGTGGGTGATTGATAGACTTATATCAAATGTACAGATGGGTGATTGATAGACTTATATCAAATGTACAGATGGGTGGAAGGGAGAAAGGGATAGACTTATATCAAATGTACAGATGGGTGATTGATAGACTTATATCAAATGTACAGGTGGGTGATTGATAGACTTATATCAAATGTACAGATGGGTGATTGATAGACTTATATCAAATGTACAGATGGGTGGTAGGGACAACTACAACTAAACGAGAAGCGTCTGAGAACTTTTTTCTCTTGACTATTTTTGTTTATTTGCAGACATCAACGAATGCTTTCGTGGTCGCCACATGTGTCACGTGAACGCGGTATGTACAAACACTGATGGTAGCCACATCTGTCGCTGTCGTCGTGGTTTCATTGGAGATGGCAGATATTGTCCTGGTAAGACTGAGTACCTACTCGGACGATGGTAGAGATCACACCTAACTTTTTCTTGTATTTGTATTCCTATTATCCTTTATTCTGTAGTAGTAGTAGTAGTAGTAGTAGTAGTAGTAGTAGTAGTAGTAGTAGTAGTAGTAGTAGTAGTAGTAGTAGTAGTAGTAGTAGTAGTAGTAGTAGTAGTAGTAGTAGTAGTAGTAGTAGTAGTAGTAGTAGTAGTAGTAGTAGTAGTAGTAGTAGTAGTAGTAGTAGTAGTAGTAGTAGTAGTAGTAGTAGTAGTAGTAGTAGTAGTAGTATAGTAGTAGTAGTAGTAGTAGTAGTAGTAGTAGTAGTAGTAGTAGTAGTAGTAGTGGTAGCGGTAGAGGTAGCGGTAGCGGTAGCAGTAGCGGTAGCGGTAGCGGTAGCGGTAGCGGTAGCGGTAGCGGTAGCGGTAGCGGTAGCGGTAGCGGTAGCGGTAGCGGTAGTAGTAGCGGTAGCGGTAGCGGTAGCGGTAGCGGTAGCGGTAGCGGTAGCGGTAGCGGTAGCCGTCGCCGTCGCCGTCGCCGTCGTCGTAGTAGTAGTAGTGCTGCTGCTGCTGCTGCTGCTACTGCTGCTGCTGCTGCTGCTATTACTTTTACTACTACTACTACTACTACTACTGCTACTACTACTACTACTGCTACTACTAATACTAATACTACTACTATACTACTACTACTACTGCTGCTGCTGCTATTACTTTTAATACTACTACTACTACTACTACTACTGCTGCTACTAGAGATCTTTCGCATAACTCCACTCCATATGCTAATGATCAACTGCAGTGGGAAACACCTACAAAATATGCAAAACGCACGTGAAATACCCTTGGTTCGCTAATAATAATAATGAACCGTTCACGCAGACAATTATTTTGCGGCGAATTCGAAATATATATATGTTTGAACAACAGTAATACAGCACACGAAAATTTCAAGTGACAAAGACTTTGTAATTCATCATTTTTTATTCTACGTCTGACCATTTTTTACTGCGTACAGACACTTTTATTTATGGCTATATATATCACACACAAACTTGTATACTTTATCACTACCAGTGCAAAGTTGGTCTTAAAATGCAGTCAATCAGTCTCATCACTGTCGTTGTATTTTTGTAGAAGATTACTGATTTTATCCATCATTTGCATTGCCTTGTCACACATATCAAGTTTCCCCCGGCTTGTTGTTTTCTTCTTCTTAATTTTTTTGGTCGACGGCGGGTCAGGATTAATCACTGATTCGACCCCCTGGCCTTCATCAATGGAGTCGTCGGAACTGCTGAGCTCGTGCAGGTTTGCGGCATGAGCGAACTTGTTTAATTTTCTTTCCTCAGGCAACACTTGCTCGAGTAGTGAGTCATACTTTCTTTGATAGACTTGGACATTCTTTGCGACTGACTGGTTTCTGTGGTTGGCTGTTGAGGTTTCTGGATGTTTAGGTTCACAATTCATTGAATACATTCTGGTAATATTCCCTAATTTTGTCATTTTGCAGTAGGCAATTTCCCGGCACCATTCCACCACTTACTCGTTCTTTAATATGTGCGAGTACGTCTTCCCAACCAGAGGCAGAGAATAATTGGTAAGCTTGGAGTACTATCTCCTCCTCCTTAGTTGTCACTTTTCAACGATGCTGCTTTTTCTTTGGGGGTTCTACAGCAAATATTGAAAAAGAAATAAATAACATGTCGGAGAAACACATTTGTAACACGACTGTCATGATAGATATTCACTAGAATAAATCTATATACCTTGTGCCCTTCTCTCTTGGTCGCTATCCTCCTCAAATTCCACTGATCTCCAGAATTGAGAAGCCATTGATACGATGAGTCCGAACTCAGCTTCAGTGTAGGATAAGGGGAGCTATAAAAATCACCCAATTTATAGTAACGTGAAAGAAAAGACGATCCATAGGTGACCGTGTTTTGTCAGATTGCTTTTGAATCAAACGTAGGCCGATCCTTTGAAAAATTAGCAATGTGAATGTTCCTTCCCACGTGCACCATCAAATAAAAATGTCCAAAAAAATTGGTAACTCCTATAGATTTATTCATCAATGTCGTATGTTTTTTTGCTGACACTATTTCGTTAGTTTTCTCATCATGCCTAGAGGGCCTCCGAGACAGCTCCTAGCTTGAAGCTTGCTGTATTCTTCTGATGTTACTTACAGCAATCCCGCCGCCATTTACAGACCGTTCCTTTCGACTGCGATATCTTATCAAATATGTACTACCCGCTTTATTACTACTGACAACAATGCAGATTCCTCCTCCCGATGATTATTTGCTTCCGATAATGCAGCGTCTTGATCCAACATTCTATGGTTTTGACTACAGAGGCAAGGATTTATTTGTGACAGTAGAGAATCAGAGATATTTGTTCTGGTTGAACACTGGAGAGCTACCGGAAACTTTGTTGGACATCACTTTTAGGATATATCTAGAGATTTAGCGCGATTCAACAGAAGGGGAAGGAGAAGACAAAGAACAAGAGGGTGCAAACTAAAGAGCGTCAACAACAAAGTGTTATTGACATTGACGTGGCTAAGAAAATACCCATGTATAGACGACACCTTAGCATTAATCTTCGATGTCAGTCCCTCGACTAGCCTCCTCCGCATGCAACTTCAAATAAAGAAATCCAAATAAAGAAATCCGACAAGAGAGGGGAAAGGAATTAGACCCCCTCAGCTTCCGGCCTCGCAGGGATCCTAAGGGGTTCCCAAAGGGGTTGCATGCGGAGGAGGCTATCCCTCGACTGTTTCAACGATAATACACAGCGTTGTTCCAATTAATTTTGTGGAGTTTTTTTGCTAATCAGGTTTCTTGTGGCCAAGCATTGCAGAGTGGAATGCTTTAAGAGGAACGTGGCCTTCATTTCCCGGTGCAGTTGGGTGAACATGTTCTGATGTTTTTATTTCGAATTCGCAGCAAAACAATTGTCTGAACGGTTGATTAGAGAACCAAGGGTATTTCACGTGCGTTTTGCATATTTTGTAGGTGTTTCCCACTGCAGTAGATCATTAGCATATGGAGTGGAGTTATGCGAAAGATCTCTACTACTACTACTACTACTACTACTACTACCACTACCTACCTACCTACTACTACTACTACTACTACTACTACTACTACTACTACTACTACTACTACTACTACTACTACTACTACTACTACTACTACTACTACTACTACTACTACTACTACTACTACTACTACTACTACTACTACTACTACTACTACTACTACTACTACTACTACTACTACTACTACTACTACTACTACTACTACTACTACTACTACTACTACTACTACTACTACTACTACTACTACTACTACTACTACTACTACTACTACTACTACTACTACTACTACTACTACTACTACTACTACTACTACTACTACTACTACTACTACTACTACTACTACTACTACTACTACTACTACTACTACTACTACTACTACTACTACTACTACTACTACTACTACTACTACTACTACTACTACTACTACTACTACTACTACTACTACTACTACTACTACTACTACTACTACTACTACTACTACTACTACTACTACTACTACTACTACTACTACTACTACTACTACTACTACTACTACTACTACTACTACTACTACTACTACTACTACTACTACTACTACTACTACTACTACTACTACTACTACTACTACTACTACTACTACTACTACTACTACTACTACTACTACTACTACTACTACTACTACTACTACTACTACTACTACTACTACTACTACTACTACTACTACTACTACTACTACTACTACTACTACTACTACTACTACTACTACTACTACTACTACTACTACTACTACTACTACTACTACTACTACTACTACTACTACTACTACTACTACTACTACTACTACTACTACTACTACTACTACTACTACTACTACTACTACTACTACTACTACTACTACTACTACTACTACTACTACTACTACTACTACTACTACTACTACTACTACTACTACTACTACTACTACTACTACTACTACTACTACTACTACTACTACTACTACTACTACTACTACTACTACTACTACTACTACTACTACTACTACTACTACTACTACTACTACTACTACTACTACTACTACTACTACTACTACTACTACTACTACTACTACTACTACTACTACTACTACTACTACTACTACTACTACTACTACTACTACTACTACTACTACTACTACTACTACTACTACTACTACTACTACTACTACTACTACTACTACTACTACTACTACTACTACTACTACTACTACTACTACTACTACTACTACTACTACTACTACTACTACTACTACTACTACTACTACTACTACTACTACTACTACTACTACTACTACTACTACTACTACTACTACTACTACTACTACTACTACTACTACTACTACTACTACTACTACTACTACTACTACTACTACTACTACTACTACTACTACTACTACTACTACTACTACTACTACTACTACTACTACTACTACTACTACTACTACTACTACTACTACTACTACTACTACTACTACTACTACTACTACTACTACTACTACTACTACTACTACTACTACTACTACTACTACTACTACTACTACTACTACTACTACTACTACTACTACTACTACTACTACTACTACTACTACTACTACTACTACTACTACTACTACTACTACTACTACTACTACTACTACTACTACTACTACTACTACTACTACTACTACTACTACTACTACTACTACTACTACTACTACTACTACTACTACTACTACTACTACTACTACTACTACTACTACTACTACTACTACTACTACTACTACTACTACTACTACTACTACTACTACTACTACTACTACTACTACTACTACTACTACTACTACTACTACTACTACTACTACTACTACTACTACTACTACTACTACTACTACTACTACTACTACTACTACTACTACTACTACTACTACTACTACTACTACTACTACTACTACTACTACTACTACTACTACTACTACTACTACTACTACTACTACTACTACTACTACTACTACTACTACTACTACTACTACTACTACTACTACTACTACTACTACTACTACTACTACTACTACTACTACTACTACTACTACTACTACTACTACTACTACTACTACTACTACTACTACTACTACTACTACTACTACTACTACTACTACTACTACTACTACTACTACTACTACTACTACTACTACTACTACTACTACTACTACTACTACTACTACTACTACTACTACTACTACTACTACTACTACTACTACTACTACTACTACTACTACTACTACTACTACTACTACTACTACTACTACTACTACTACTACTACTACTACTACTACTACTACTACTACTACTACTACTACTACTACTACTACTACTACTACTACTACTACTACTACTACTACTACTACTACTACTACTGCTACTACTGCTACTACTACTACTACTACTACTACTACTACTACTACTACTACTACTACTACTACTACTACTACTACTACTACTACTACTACTACTACTACTACTACTACTACTACTACTACTACTACTACTACTACTACTACTACTACTACTACTACTACTACTACTACTACTACTACTACTACTACTACTACTACTACTACTACTACTACTACTACTACTACTACTACTACTACTACTACTACTACTACTACTACTACTACTACTACTACTACTACTACTACTACTACTACTACTACTACTACTACTACTACTACTACTACTACTACTACTACTACTACTACTACTACTACTACTACTACTACTACTACTACTACTACTACTACTACTACTACTACTACTACTACTACTACTACTACTACTACTACTACTACTACTACTACTACTACTACTACTACTACTACTACTACTACTACTACTACTACTACTACTACTACTACTACTACTACTACTACTACTACTACTACTACTACTACTACTACTACTACCACTACTACTACTACTACTACTACTACTACTACTACTACTACTACTACTACTACTACTACTACTACTACTACTACTACTACTACTACTACTACTACTACTACTACTACTACTACTACTACTACTACTACTACTACTACTACTACTACTACTACTACTACTACTACTACTACTACTACTACTACTACTACTACTACTACTACTACTACTACTACTACTACTACTACTACTACTACTACTACTACTACTACTACTACTACTACTACTACTACTACTACTACTACTACTACTACTACTACTACTACTACTACTACTACTACTACTACTACTACTACTACTACTACTACTACTACTACTACTACTACTACTACTACTACTACTACTACTACTACTACTACTACTACTACTACTACTACTACTACTACTACTACTACTACTACTACTACTACTACTACTACTACTACTACTACTACTACTACTACTACTACTACTACTACTACTACTAGTTCATAGTGGTTCTATCGTCTTTGTAGATATTAACGAGTGCAAGACCAATGCTTTCAAGTGCAACGCCAATGAAGTATGCGTTAATACCGTGGGGTCCTACAAGTGTGGATGTGCTAAGGGCTACAAAATCAGTGACGACGGAACATGTCAAGGTATTTTTTCGACGTCGACAGTTCATCATGGTATTACTACACCAGGACTAAAACAGCAAATACATTTAGTGTGGGTTCTGTGGATCACTTTGAATTTCACTTGCGGCTATTTTTCGGAACAACGAGTGAGTGCCGAGTGAGTGCCGAGTGAGTACCGTTACATTTCCTTCTTCGCCTTGAAAGGAAGTTGGAGTTTTGGCAGAAAGAATATTGCGATTTTAATATTTGCAATTAATTCACACTTACAAAAGCATTTTCGCATTTGTTTGTTATTTCTTTTTAACCACGTGACTGTTGTTATTTCTTTTTAACCACGTGACTGTTGTTATTTCTTTTTAACCAACGTGACTGTTGTTATTTCTTTTTAACCACATGACTGTTATTATTATCTTTTTAACCACGAGACTGTTTTTATTTCTTTTTGACCACGTGACTGTTATTATTTATTTTTAACCACGTGACTGTTGATATTTATTTTTAACCACGTGACTGTTGTTATTTATTTTTATTCACGTGCCTGTTGTTATTTCTTTTTAACCACGTGACTTGTTATTTCTTTTTAACCACGTGACTTGTTATTTCTTTTTAACCACGTGACTGTTGTTATTTCTTTTTAGCCACGTGGTTTGTTATTTCTTTTTTAACCACGTGACTTGTTATTTCTTTTTAACTGCGTGACTGTTGTTATTTCTTTTTAACCACGTGACTGTTGTTATTTCTTTTTAGCCACGTGACTGTTATTATTTTTTTATTTTAATAGATGTCAATGAATGTGACGACAACACGCACATTTGCCATGTCAACGGGCTGTGCACCAACACTGTGGGCTCACATATTTGCCGTTGCAAGCGTGGCTTCATGGGTGACGGAAAGACGTGTCTTGGTATGCAACAAAGACTCAATCAGACAGAATACTGTAGAAATATATCTTGATCATGACGACATTAGTTTTAAATAAGATTTAAAAAAATTACGGACGCGCGTATTGTGCGCCAATAACCAATAGGCTGGAGAATACGTTTTGTACAAGGCTAAAACTGCTTCAGCAAAGAGTTCAAGTTATTTGTGATGGTTTTTGACCGGTAAAGGTGAAATTAGAGTGTTAATCCAAAGTGAATATTTGATTTGAAAACTATCCACATGGGCTAGATCTGTATATTTTACTAATAGGGAGCTTTAAGCAGCAGAAGGTTTGTCAACACGGACGGCGCGCGCACAGATGAATGATGTTCGAAACGAGCGTTGACGTCCGTGACGGCAATCTACGACGTGAATGCAAAAAAAAACAGCTTTAGGCCGAGATTTTCCTTTGTGTTTTTAATAGTTAGTTTGTGCTTACGGTTAGGGCTCGATATTGGCGGATATTACGCGATTTGGAAATAAATATCCTCTTAATGCTTATAGAAGAATGTTGTGATTTTTCACCAGACATCGATGAATGCAGTGCGTCTATCACTCGTTGTGATGTGAATGCAATCTGTACCAACACTGAAGGTTCTTATTCATGCTCTTGTCAAGAGGGATTCCATGGTGATGGACTAACATGTACAGGTATATATTTCATGAATTATCTCTTCGATATAACTCTACGGTAAGAACAGTATCGTTGATATTTCCAGACGAAGTCGAGGGAAACATTGAAATTCTCGGGAAACAAAATTAACTGTTTTCCCGAGGGAACAGTCATTAAGTGTTTTGTTATATCCCCATAGTCAAACACTGAAAAAATTGTTGTTAACAACGGCGCCACAAGTATTTTCCATCGACTTTGATGTGATCGCTTGCGTTTATTCCCCTCTCACGCTTCGATCACGTGAACTTATTGCCCGCGCGGGAGTTATTAAGATTTGACGCCCGCCACGTGGCGTGCTCTCGACCAATGAGAAAACGAGTTTGACTATGGGGATATAACAATGTCGGTTGTGTCCTGTTTGATCTAACTGATTTATAGTTTGCGCACAGTTTTGTTTGCATTGACATCAAAAACATTCGGTGAAAAATGCCGTTGTCTTTGAGTCAACATGATGAAGTTGACTCTTTTCTCCTCTGCGTTTCTCTGTTAGAGACTCGTTGTGGTTCCTCCTGCGGTGATAATGAACAATGCCTGGACGTTAAGGGTGTTTACAAGTGTGTCTGTAAGAGTGGGTTTGTAAAAAGAACAGGCATCTGTCAAGGTATAATACTATCGATCTATGTTACAGTGCTATCTGTAAAACTGTAACCAAACGGAGCCACATGTAATCTTCTTTTGACATCAAAACATTGCGATACTTAGCCAAACGGCGAGAGAAAAGTGTTGTCTTGCGCATCCCAAGCAAGACTTTTGACACGCTGTAACATGGCATTTTACTCGACGAATAACAGTTCAAAGTAACCGCATGAAAACAAAACTAGTTGAGAAAAACTAAGGGAGAAAGATTAATGGAGAAAAAGCAAATGAAAGAAAATGTTGTCGTGGATTCGAACTACACGATTCCAAGTTCAAATGTTATGCCGGGAATCGCTGAATCATCCACACTATCCAGCAGAAAACTTTTAGGTTTGCAGTTAAAGAGGGAGAGGAAAGCCAGCCCCTAGACTATCAATGACAAACCCCTGTACCGCTAAGTTATCATGCCAGGACTGGATGGACTGTCTATTGTTTGGCAAATTACGTGACCGTGGCTCGCGCCCATGTTTTTGGGGCATTAATTTTCTTCTTTCTCGCTTTTCTTTTCTTTTCTTTTTCTTTTTCTCTTTCAATTTTCCTGTCATTTCTTTTTTCACGGGTGGTCGCTTCCGCCACGTTTCCCTGTTCTAATTAATATTTTAGACTGTTCTCTACGAAGGAAATATCCGATTTATAGAAATGACTTTTATTTATCGGAATCACATGGGTGAGAGACATCCATGCGGATAATGACTTTGTTTCATTATTTTCGTCTCTAACATGAAAATAGCTTGACTGTGGGGTGGATCATTAGAAATGTTGGGGAGGGGGTGGGGGTGACAATTTCCCCAAAAAAATTCCTGCAAAAACAAAATGTACCCTACCACCTAAAAAAAATCCTGCTTGAAGCTGCCTTTCTATACATTTTGCCTCCAGATAGCATGTTCCAACTGTCTTGCTTGCTTGCAGGAATTTTTTTTGGGACATTTTTTCTTTGCAAGAATTTGTTTTTGGGAATTGTCACCCCCCTCCCACCATTTCTAATGGTCCACCCCTAACCGAGATGTTTTTCTGTAGATATCAATGAATGCCAGTCAGAAGTACCCTATTGTGATGGTAATGCCTTCTGTAACAACGTTCCTGGATCCTTCGTCTGTCGATGCTTAAAGGGATACAAGGGAGATGGCAAGATTTGCTTAGGTCAGGAGTTCTGTCTATTACACGTTTGTGTTCAACCTATACTTACTGATTACTCTCTCAACAGACATCAATGAGTGCATCGAGTCGAATGTTACTTGTGGACGAGACTCCGTGTGTGTCAACACGCAGGGTTCGCATTATTGTGAGTGCCAAGAAGGTTTCACGGGTCAAAACGGAGATTGTTTGGGTATGTACATGTATGCCATTGCTGTATAACATCCCACACGTCACTAGGAAAGTGTGATTTATTTATTTGACTTCGCCTGAGCAAACATACCACAACAGGGATACCACAACAGTGAAAACCAATTACTGTGGGCCCAAAATGATGGGAAATGGAAAATGATGGGAAGGGAGGGCGGAATATGGTTGTATTTTTGACGATGTGATGTCAACATATACTGTACAAACAATGGAACGTGAAGACGATATTTTTCAGTGAAGATTGTGCGTTGGTTCAATAGTTGGGTTACGTGGCTGTATGATAATAAGGTATAGATGTAATAATTTCTTTATGTCAACAAAAGATATCGATGAATGTTCTGATTCTCAAGTCAACGACTGCAGCGAGAACGCCGTCTGCAACAACGTTCATGGAAGCTATGTGTGTCGATGTAAGAGAGGATTTCATGGAGATGGCAAAATTTGCTCAGGTAACGAATAAAATAGTAAACAAACTAAAGAACGAACTATTATACTCAATATTATATTCAATTATACTCACCATAGGTCTTTGACATTTCTATTTCACAGATATAAACGAATGTTTGGAAACATATGATTGTCACACCATGGCTGATTGTATCAACAGTGTTGGTTCGTACACATGCCAGTGCAACAAAGGTTACACTGGGGATGGCAAAACTTGTACAGGTAAAAACTACCAGCAGACAGAATTATCATCAATTTTAAATTTAATTACAATATGTATAACACCAACAGAAATACCAACAACCGTAGCACCTGTGACCACAGAAGCTACCACTGAAGCACCTGTGACCACAATGGCTACAGAAGCCACCACTGAAGCACCTGTGACCACAATGGCTACAAAAGCCACCACTGAAGCACCTGTGACCACAATGGCTACAGAAGCCACCACTGAAGCACCTGTGACCACAATGGCTACAGAAGCTACCACTGAAGCACCTGTGACCACAATGGCTACAGAAGCCACCACTGAAACACCTGTGACCACAGAAGCTACCACTGAAGCACCTGTGACCACAATGGCTACAGAAGCCACCACTGAAGCACCTGTGACCACAATGGCTACAGAAGCCACCACTGAAGCACCTGTGACCACAATGGCTACAGAAGCTACCACTGAAGCACCTGTGACCACAATGACTACAGAAGCTACCACTGAAGCACCTGTGACCACAATGGCTACAGAAGCCACCACTGAAGCACCTGTGACCACAATGGCTACAGAAGCCACCACTGAAGCACCTGTGACCATAATGGCTACAGAAGCCACCACTGAAGCACCTGTGACCACAATGGCTACAGAAGCCACCACTGAAGCACCTGTGACCACAATGGCTACAGAAGCTACCACTGAAGCACCTGTGACCACAATGGCTACAGAAGCCACCACTGAAGCACCTGTGACCACAATGGCTACAGAAGCCACCACTGAAGCACCTGTGACCACACAGGCTACAGAAGCTACCACTGAAGCACCTGTGACCACAATGGCTACAGAAGCTACCACTGAAGCACCTGTAACCACAATGGCTACAGAAGCCACCACTGAAGCACCTGTGACCACAATGGCTACAGAAGCCACCACTGAAGCACCTGTGACCACACAGGCTACAGAAGCCACCACTGAAGCACCTGTGACCACAATGGCTACAGAAGCCACCACTGAAGCACCTGTGACCACAATGGCTACAGAAGCCACCACTGAAGCACCTGTGACCACAATGGCTACAGAAGCTACCACTGAAGCACCTGTGACCACAATGGCTACAGAAGCCACCACTGAAGCACCTGTGACCACAATGGCTACAGAAGCCACCACTGAAGCACCTGTGACCACAATGGCTACAGAAGCTACCACTGAAGCACCTGTGACCACACAGGCTACAGAAGCTACCACTGAAGCACCTGTGACCACAATGGCTACAGAAGCTACCACTGAAGCACCTATGACCACACAGGCTACAGAAGCTACCACTGAAGCACCTATGACCACACAGGCTACAGAAGCTACCACTGAAGCACCTGTGACCACAATGGCTACAGAAGCTACCACTGAAGCACCTATGACCACACAGGCTACAGAAGCTACCACTGAAGCACCTGTGACCACACAGGCTACCACTGAGAAACCAACAACTCCTTTCGTTGTGACTCCTGCACCCCCTTCCACCACACGTCCAGTTCTTGTTGATGAGTGTCGTCTTGGAAAAACAGGTTGTAATCGCAATGCACACTGTATAGACACTGATGAAAGCTATCGTTGTATGTGTAATAACGGCTATCGTGGGAATGGTTTCTCTTGTCAAGGTAAATTTGCACACTGTATAGACACTGTCATCCGGGGTAACGCTAAGCAAGAGGAAACATATTTTCTATTAGAGTTAGCGGCTACTGAGTCAATTGTCTCATTTAAAATTTCAGATATTGACGAATGCGCGGAAAAGAAAGATTTCTTGTGTAACGAAAAAGCCGTGTGTTCCAATACTGATGGCTCGTACTCGTGTGAATGCATGCCTGGATATGTTGGTGATGGCGAATACTGCGAACGTAAGTATGAATGTACTATTAACTCCAATATAACATGGCAGTGAAAGTCATCAGTCTTTCTTCGCTCTATTTTGTCTGCCTTTTCTCCTGTGAAGATTGCGGTAAGAATTAGAGGGAGAAGAGAGCCTCCTTAGAAGAGTCAAATACAGAGTGTCATAACCGTTGCAGTTCGTGTAGTCAATATGCAGACATAGAGGTATACGAGGACAGATAGATATGGAAATATCTCATGCCTATTTGTGTAGATGTCCGACATCTACACCAAGGTATTGAAGAACACAAGTCATCTGCTATTGGCAAACAGGAGAAGCACAACATTGACGCAAGAAACCTTGCACTCTACTTTACCATGTAACCTTGATCTATAACGCCGACAACCTTTTATAAATAGGTGTATGTGAGCGTGATAAGGGACACGATTATTTATGATTGAAGATACGGCAAGGTCTTCATGTAGCTGCACCTGGTACTGTTCTTATTGTAAAAACAATACATAGAATGACAATAGAACAATAGCCAAGACTTGTGTGCAGCTACACGAAGACCTGACCGATGGTACTGACTAAATTCTCATTTTCTACAGCGGAAGGTCTGAAAGGATTTCTCAACATGACGCGTAAGTGTTATTATTAAGTATTATTCAAGACAGATGTAACATTGTTTTACTAATTAGAACGCAATTTGCAGAGGATCAAATGATTAGGGGTGGATCATTAGAAATGTTGGGAGGGGGGGTGACAATTTCCCAAAAAAAATTCCTGCCAAAAAAAATGTACCCTACCACCCAAAAAAAATCCTGCTTGAAGCTGCCTTTCTATACATTTTGCCTCCAGATAGCATGTTGTCAACAGTCTTGCTTGCTTGCAGGAATTATTTTTTTTGACATTTTTCATTTGCAGGAATTTGTTTTTGGGAATTGTCTGATAACACAGCATTCCTCATTAGCTTCTCTTGTTTGTACCACCAACGACATGGCCGCTGCGTCTTTGGACTTTAAATCTCCAGGGAATGATTGCAAACCAAAGATTGTGTAATTAACTACCTTTTCTATCCTTCTCTCATGTCAAGAAATCTTCATTATTATCATTATTACAAACGTTGTGTTCGTTAGGTATCAACGATAACATCGCTATTGGATGTGGCAAGAAGGAAATGATGATCGTTGTACGCAAAGAATTGTTTATGGGAATGGGTCAAAACGATGTCAATCTGTTCGATACAAAGTGCAAACCCAAGCGAAATGGCACGCATTTCATCTTCTCCACTGGCTTAACTGAATGTGGCACTCAGATGACGCAGACTCCTGAAGCCTTTGTATACAAGAACGTCATACGTGAACGACCACCCAGTCTCGATAGCATGATAACTCGACTCCACCATGTTGATATACCATTTAGATGTTTCTACTCCAGACAAGGCGCAACCTCGGCGCTGGCCCTAGAACCAAGTAGAAAAGTCATTCGTGGAAATGCTAGCGATAATGGAATGTTTGCACTGCATCTAGGCGTGTTTAAGGACTTTAGCTACACCATTCCCCTCCCTGAACAAGACTTCCCGATTTCAGTCATGGTAAATAGTAGGGTTTACTTCCAACTAAGTGTTCAATCGATGGACAACAGACTTGCTGTGAGAGCTGATAGATGCCACGCAACTCCAGACGCCAATCCTAACAATAGAATTCAATATGACCTCATCAGAAATGGGTAAGAAGTGTTCATGATGTGTTTGTTAACGCTGTGTCTAGATGTCCGGCAGCCGGTCAGAGTTTTGAAAATGCGGTTAACGCTGTGTCTAGATGTCCGGCAGCCGGTCAGAGTTTTGAAAATACTACATGTCCGGCAGTTTTTCATAGATACAATTTTAAACGTAAACAATTATTTTGACCGATTTAAACTATCCTAGCTTTGTTTAAACTGAGAGCCTTTTCAAATTCAAATGAAGCTCCAGAAGTGCTTGACATTTCTTACACAACTTGAAGGAAAGTGAGTTTAAGAGGAAAAACATCGACTGCCGGACATGTAGTATTTTCAAAACCTTGTCCGGCAGTTCGCGATGTAAAATTTCCAAGTGTCGTGTTGTGTTGATTTGATAGGTGTACCGCGATCCATGGCGCTTGTCACAAGGTATTTCGAAGCCCAAACAAAGCTAGGATAGTTTAAATCGGTCAAATTAATTGTTTACGTTTAAAACTATCTATATAAGAAACTGCCGGACATGTAGTAATTTCAAAACGCTGTCCGGCAGTTCGCGATGTGTAGTATGGTGCTGAATATTTATAGGTACATTTCGAATCCAATATAAAGCTATTATACCAAGCGACAAATTACTTTATAACTAAAGCTAGCTGATTCGCTTCAAATTATACATAAAACATCGACTGCCGGACATGTAGTATTTTCAAAACTCTGTCCGGCAGTTAGGCTCAGTATCCAGCCGCTGGGGTTTCGTGCGCCCGCGATACTCTCCCCCTCACGGCTGGGCGCACAGGCTCGAAAGCGTGTCCGTGACGTATTTAAGTAATTAGCATAAATAAATTTAAAAACGGAAACGGAAGTGAAATTCTATTCGGTTGAAGATCCAATTTACTCAAACTTTATTCGCGCTCGATTTGTTTGTCCTAAATAACCAGAGTGGTTGTATCATTTGCCAAAAACAGGAAGAAAATAAAAGGAAACGGATGTCTTTGGGAGGAAATGTGTCTTCAATCTTGCACAACACGCCACATTTCATAGACTCATCTTCTTGCTCTTCGCCAAAGAAAGCCGCTTTACAGTGGATTTCACACAACTTTGGCCGCTGCGATCGATTGCGAAGTTCGTTCGCAATTCCCAACTTTGCTAACGAACTTCGGAACTTCAAAGTGAAATTGACCAGAGTCAGCTGCCAGAGTAGATATTTGAAGCTGATAACACGATGGTTTCAAAAACTCATCAAAACTAAGTTGAAAGTCGATTTTGAGGATGAACGACATCGCAATAAAAGAACTTTATCTCCATAATGCAGTTTGAAATACACTTTTTGAAACATTTCGTTTGAGATGCAATTCTAGCAAATATTTGAATTCGAGACATAAACATTACTCACGGTTCACTGAACCAAGCCAGTTCACAGTGAAGTCGGCAAAGATCGTTATTGAACTTCGCAATCGGAGCGGCCAAAGTTGTGTGAAATCAACTGTATTGCCTTTTGATGAATGGAAGTTAACTTGGTATTTCATGAGAGACACTAGCGGCGATATCACGAGGTCAAATACGAGTGGAGCAGCTTGAAAAATTAGAGATTTTCCAGAGCCAGTAGGAAGAACAACGAAGACATCCTTTCCCAGAACAATTTATTTCAAAGCTAAACGCTGTTTTTCTTTAAAACTCTCTAAATGAAACTTCTCAAGCCAAGGGCATATTCACAAGCATCAAAACTCTCCATCACGCCATTTTTAATTTATGCCCCCTAAAAACTGGGGGGCAGATTTCTGATTGGTTGACAAAAACAAAGGACAAGCTCGTGCGCCCAGCCGTGAGGGGGAGAGTATCGCGGGCGCACGAAACCCCAGCGGCTGGATACTGAGCCTATCCGGCAGTTCGCGATGTAAAATCTCCAAGTGTCGTGTTGTGTTGATTTGATAGGTGTACCGAGATCAGAGTGATTTTCGAAATTCAAATCCATGGCGCTTGTCACAAGGTATTTCGAAGCCCAAACAAAGCTAGGATAGTTTAAATCGGTCAAAATAATTGTTTACGTTTAAAATTGTATCTATGAAAAACTGCCGGACATGTAGTATTTTCAAAACTCTGACCGGCTGCCGGACATCTTCAACTTGGATCTCACACCTTCAAAGCAAAGATTCTTGGCGAAGCACCGCTGAATATTGGGGGCTCATTCTTACTGTTATTCTACCCCAAGTCACTGGGAAGTTCGTTCACCAATCAGATAACGGATTGAAAACAATAGAATTCAAGCTTGTGATTTCTGTTCTTGAACATTCTATTCTGCATTGTTAACGATGTTATGTGTCAACAAGCTATAGTGACTTGGGTTAAAGTAAACGCACAGAAAATAATAATAAATAATAATAGTAATAATCATAATCATAAACTTGATTAGGCACGGTCATATTAATCTGTAAGGCGCATTTGATAACTTTAAAGTGGAGATTTTCCTATTCTTCTTCTTCTTCTTATTGTTATTATTACTATTATTATTATTATTATTATTATTATTATTATTATTATCATTTATATTTTGTAAATAAGGATTTTTATCTATTTTTCTATCTCTTATTTGTAATTTATTATTATTATCATTATATTTTTATGATTATTATTATTATGATTATTATTATTATTCTATCTCTTATTTGTAATTTGTTTTGAGGAATAAAGTTATTATTATTATTATTAATATTATTATTATTATATTATTATTATTAATATTATTATTATTATTATTATTATATTATTATTATTATCATTATATTATTATTATGATTATTATGATTATTATTACTATTATTATGATATTATTATTACTATTATTATTATTATTATTATTATTACTATTATTATTACTATTATTATTATTACGCATTCATCATTCATCAAAGTTACTATTTGTTTACTCATCTCTCTTGTTTTTGACTTCTCTAGATGTCCAACTGACCACACAGTCCTCTATCACAGGACCGTAACAAAACAAGAACATCGATTCAGCCTTAAAGCCTTCCAGTTCGTCAACGTTGAAAATCCTACATTTGTCTACATTCACTGTACAGTTATCGTGTGCAATGCCACCGATGCCAATTCAATGTGTAACATAGATTGTAATTCCGGCATTACTAGTCGACACAAACGCTCAATTAGTTACACTCGTCCTATTCACGTTGACCTATTGTCTCAAGGTCCGATGTTCAAGCCTCACACCAAGAAAGCTACGGGTAATGGTAACACTTATCTGATATTGTTGTATGTTGTTGTTATGCTGCTGCGATTAATGACGGTCATGTTGGTATCAGTGCTGCCTGCGCTATATAGTGAATGGTGGTGGTGGTGGTGTGATTAAAGAACTTATATTATTATTATTATTATTATTATTATATTATTATTACATTATTTTTATTATTATTCTTAGTATATTATTATTATTATTATTATTATTACTATTATTATTATTATTATATTATTATATTATTATTATTAGTAGTATATTATTATTATTATTATTATTATTATTATTATTATTATTATTATTATTTATTATTATTATTATTATTATTATTATTATTATTATTATTATTATTATTTATTATTATTATTATTATTATTATTATTATTATTATTATTATTATTATTATTATTATTATTATTATTATTATTATTATTATTATTATTATTATTATTATTATTATTATTATATTGTCGTATCGTATATTTGTAACAAGGAATTCTCTATTCAACAGATCCTGTACCATCGTTCCTAGTAATCACTATCACTCTAGCAGTGTTAGGCATACTTCTTCTCGTAGGAACGATTTACATCCTGCGTAAAAGGACTGTACGACAGCTTGTACAACTCGAAGATCTCCTTGAGAGAAATGATCCAACAGAAAAAGAAGACAAATTAATGCTAAAGTGTAGAGGTAGATAGTCTACAATGAACAATATGTAAGCTTTCTGCACGAGGGTTTTTATTTAGGTTTTGTCTGAGGCGTAGAAGCATTGTCTAGCACTGATATATCTATATGTATGTATACAAGAAATAATGACTGATTTTACAAGTCGTAGTTTTGTACAAGGACAATCCAAGAAAATAAGTGTTTTTTCATAGGTGCTTTGAAGCTATCAGCAAGTCCTACATAGTACATAGTACATAGTACGCTGTGAGGCGAGGGGATCGAAGGGGCTGTTCGAACAAGCAAAGAATGTATGACACCCAATAGCTTGTTGAGAACAGGCCGCAATCAAATGTTCGAACCCAGAATCCGCCTCAGTATTTTTACTCTTTCTTGATATACTGAAGGGACGGCAGAATAGGATATTTACCTAGAATTTATTTACTGCTACTAGAATATAGATAATTATTGATTTACATTCATTACTTATTCGTCTGTAGACATTATAACAATATTACAAATAGTATAATTATTTCACGCCGTAGTAAATTTACAATACCTCATTTAGAATAAAATCATTAACACAACCCTTGTTATGTTGTCGTCCATGAAACTACAAACCCTGTTACACGAGGCAAATTCTTTTGTAACTCGCCGCTAAGTAGCAGAGGAAATAGCACATGTAACATCCATCTTTGTAACTCACAATGCAATGAAATGCAGCATTGCAAGTTGTTAAAAAAGTAGAGAAATTATCTTAGATTTAATTCTTAGAGTGATTCCAATAAACCTGGGCATTACTAACTACACCAATACACACTATTAGACACTCACTCTTTTGTTGTCTTTTGTTACTTTGCATCTAATATACACTGACAGCTAATTAGTAGTGCCCAGGTTTATTGGAATCACTCTAATTTGTTTACTATTTAATCATTTTACTTATATTACTTTAAAGCGCATTTGAGTATTTAATAGATATTTGCGCTTTCTTGTTGTTTGTTTCTTTTCTTTTTTTGGAATTGTTTACATATTTCTTTTTTCTTTGTAAAAAAAAATGTAAGAAAAGCATATTGATAAGCATGCTATGCAGTCGCTATTCGCACCCAGTCTCCACTCATTGAAGGCGAATAGCGCTACCTCGACTACCGTAACGATCTCCGTTTGCCCATTTACTTGAACACTGTTTCGCACCGGTTTGTTTGTAATTAACTTCTTTAACATTATATTATATATATATACAGCCGATTGCAAAAATTATGTAAATCAAGTATATCAGTATATCCATATATCGGGTGCATTATGGGTAATACTATTTTAGAGTTTTTCCACAGAATATGCAGCAGAGACTTACAAACAACAAACTAGAGACTAAATTACATAACATTCTAGAGTTTCACCAATGTTGCTTGCGTGGAACATCATTTAGGGGACTTTTTCAATTACCCATAATGCACCCGATATATGGGTATACTGATATACTTGATTCACCGAATTTTTCCAAAGGGCTGTATGATGATACAAATCACATTTAAAACAGCTTTACTGAAGAAGCCCAAGTTCACGCTAGTAGAGCGTCTAGTTTTTTTTTCTCTTATCTCTCAGCTTCTTTGAATGTCTCGGGAGAATCGTCCCATTATATTTATTTATTTTCTTTTTTCGAGTTTTCTTTTTCGTCTTTCCTTTGATATGGGAGGGGTGGGACCGTGACCAAAGCCAAGGAGCCAAAGTTCTGGAGTTCGAGTCTCATAGGAGTCGATCTATTTTTTCTCTTTTTGTTCTTTCTCTTTTTAGCGCGTTTCATTTTTTCTCTTTTCTCTTGTCCTTTCCTTTCAGTTTTATTATTTTCATTGTTATCGGATTTGTCTTTGAGGTATTTTGAAATTTTTAAAAAAAATTTTACTTTGGAAAAGGCAATGCACAGGAACCCCAATATATATCCATGCAAAGATTTCAAAAATTGAAAACAAACTTTAAATACGATTTTCGCCGTTGCAATCTGGTCGGGCATTACGATTTTAAAACGATGGCACTGATTGCATCTAGGATCATTCAAACAAGTACGAGAATACGAGTATAAAACCACAGTACTGTCCTTTAGAAGCCGCGATTTAGGATCGCCTTCAACTAGTTCAAGCAACGAGTCAAATGATAAAGATCAACATTTTGTAAGCGTTAAAATCACTTCAGTTCTCTGTAATAAATACTCGACTGAATAAAGCCACACGGAACTTTCTTGGTGTATTTATTTATTTTGGCCCGGTTTCTTAATGTATGCATCTATGTATTGATTTTAACCTAACATTGTTCCCCCGCGAACTGTTGTTAATTGCAAACCTTATTCACGTGACTTCCCAAAGGACTATTACACTACGTATATGAATGAAGCTTCGCCGAATAGACTAGAAAAATCACACTTTAATATAATATGAGTGACTAGATGGAGCAATGGTCTAATAGGGTTTATCTGAAGTTATGGCTTAGGGGCCGGATATCCCCTCCCTCACTGGCCTTTTGGTTAGGACCTAGTTTTATGTAGCACCGGGATAGCGCGGGCGGGGCCGAAATCTCCACCCTTTACGTAAGTCGATTCGATGTCTCAGCTTCTTTGAATGTCTCGGGAGAATCGTCCCATTATATTTATTTATTTTCTTTTTTCGAGTTTTCTTTTTCGTCTTTCCTTTGATATGGGAGGGGTGGGACCGTGACCAAAGCCAAGGAGCCAAAGTTCTGGAGTTCGAGTTTCATAGGAGTCGATCTATTTTTTCTCTTTTTGTTCTTTCTCTTTTTAGCGCGTTTCATTTTTTCTCTTTTCTCTTGTCCTTTCCTTTCAGTTTTATTATTTTCATTGTTATCGGATTTGTCTTTGAGGTATTTTGAAATTTTAAAAAAAAGTTTTACTTTGGAAAAGGCAATGCACAGGAACCCCAATATATATCCATGCAAAGATTTCAAAAATTGAAATCAAACTTTAAATACGATTTTCGCCGTTGCAATCTGGTCGGGCATTACGATTTTAAAACGATAGCACTGATTGCATCTAGGATCATTCAAACAAGTACGAGAATACGAGTATAAAACCACAGTACTGTCCTTTAGAAGCCGCGATTTAGGATCGCCTTCAACTAGTTCAAGCAACGAGTCAAATGATAAAGATCAACATTTTGTAAGCGTTAAAATCACTTCAGTTCTCTGTAATAAATACTCGACTGAATAAAGCCACACGGAACTTTCTTGGTGTATTTATTTATTTTGGCCCGGTTTCTTAATGTATGCATCTATGTATTGATTTTAACCTAACATTGTTCCCCCGCGAACTGTTGTTAATTGCAAACCTTATTCACGTGACTTCCCAAAGGACTATTACACTACGTATTAGCATATGAATGAAGCTTCGCCGAATAGACTAGAAAAATCACACTTTAATATAATATGAGTGACTAGATGGAGCAATGGTCTAATAGGGTTTATCTGAAGTTATGGCTTAGGGGCCGGATATCCCCTCCCTCACTGGCCTTTTGGTTAGGACCTAGTTTTATGTAGCACCGGGATAGCGCGGGCGGGGCCGAAATCTCCACCCTTTACGTAAGTCGATTCGATGTCTCAGCTTCTTTGAATGTCTCGGGAGAATCGTCCCATTATATTTATTTATTTTCTTTTTTCGAGTTTTCTTTTTCGTCTTTCCTTTGATATGGGAGGGGTGGGACCGTGACCAAAGCCAAGGAGCCAAAGTTCTGGAGTTCGAGTCTCATAGGAGTCGATCTATTTTTTCTCTTTTTGTTCTTTCTCTTTTTAGCGCGTTTCATTTTTTCTCTTTTCTCTTGTCCTTTCCTTTCAGTTTTATTATTTTCATTGTTATCGGATTTGTCTTTGAGGTATTTTGAAATTTTAAAAAAAAATTTTACTTTGGAAAAGGCAATGCACAGGAACCCCAATATATATCCATGCAAAGATTTCAAAAATTGAAAACAAAACTTTAAATACGATTTTCGCCGTTGCAATCTGGTCGGGCATTACGATTTTAAAACGATAGCACTGATTGCATCTAGGATCATTCAAACAAGTACGAGAATACGAGTATAAAACCACAGTACTGTCCTTTAGAAGCCGCGATTTAGGATCGCCTTCAACTAGTTCAAGCAACGAGTCAAATGATAAAGATCAACATTTTGTAAGCGTTAAAATCACTTCAGTTCTCTGTAATAAATACTCGACTGAATAAAGCCACACGGAACTTTCTTGGTGTATTTTATTTATTTTGGCCCGGTTTCTTAATGTATGCATCTATGTATTGATTTTAACCTAACATTGTTCCCCCGCGAACTGTTGTTAATTGCAAACCTTATTCACGTGACTTCCCAAAGGACTATTACACTACGTATTAGCATATGAATGAAGCTTCGCCGAATAGACTAGAAAAATCA
Source organism: Actinostola sp. cb2023 (assembly GCA_033675265.1). Lineage (NCBI taxonomy): Eukaryota > Metazoa > Cnidaria > Anthozoa > Actiniaria > Actinostolidae > Actinostola > Actinostola sp. cb2023. The sequence goes on along the minus strand of JAUJYZ010000857.1, from coordinate 294,443 downwards.
CACTTTAATATAATATGAGTGACTAGATGGAGCAATGGTCTAATAGGGTTTATCTGAAGTTATGGCTTAGGGGCCGGATATCCCCTCCCTCACTGGCCTTTTGGTTAGGACCTAGTTTTATGTAGCACCGGGATAGCGCGGGCGGGGCCGAAATCTCCACCCTTTACGTAAGTCGATTCGATGTCTCAGCTTCTTTGAATGTCTCGGGAGAATCGTCCCATTATATTTATTTATTTTCTTTTTTCGAGTTTTCTTTTTCGTCTTTCCTTTGATATGGGAGGGGTGGGACCGTGACCAAAGCCAAGGAGCCAAAGTTCTGGAGTTCGAGTTTCATAGGAGTCGATCTATTTTTTCTCTTTTTGTTCTTTCTCTTTTTAGCGCGTTTCATTTTTTCTCTTTTCTCTTGTCCTTTCCTTTCAGTTTTATTATTTTCATTGTTATCGGATTTGTCTTTGAGGTATTTTGAAATTTAAAAAAAAGTTTTACTTTGGAAAAGGCAATGCACAGGAACCCCAATATATATCCATGCAAAGATTTCAAAAATTGAAATCAAACTTTAAATACGATTTTCGCCGTTGCAATCTGGTCGGGCATTACGATTTTAAAACGATAGCACTGATTGCATCTAGGATCATTCAAACAAGTACGAGAATACGAGTATAAAACCACAGTACTGTCCTTTAGAAGCCGCGATTTAGGATCGCCTTCAACTAGTTCAAGCAACGAGTCAAATGATAAAGATCAACATTTTGTAAGCGTTAAAATCACTTCAGTTCTCTGTAATAAATACTCGACTGAATAAAGCCACACGGAACTTTCTTGGTGTATTTATTTATTTTGGCCCGGTTTCTTAATGTATGCATCTATGTATTGATTTTAACCTAACATTGTTCCCCCGCGAACTGTTGTTAATTGCAAACCTTATTCACGTGACTTCCCAAAGGACTATTACACTACGTATTAGCATATGAATGAAGCTTCGCCGAATAGACTAGAAAAATCACACTTTAATATAATATGAGTGACTAGATGGAGCAATGGTCTAATAGGGTTTATCTGAAGTTATGGCTTAGGGGCCGGATATCCCCTCCCTCACTGGCCTTTTGGTTAGGACCTAGTTTTATGTAGCACCGGGATAGCGCGGGCGGGGCCGAAATCTCCACCCTTTACGTAAGTCGATTCGATGTCTCAGCTTCTTTGAATGTCTCGGGAGAATCGTCCCATTATATTTATTTATTTTTTTTTTTTTTCGAGTTTTCTTTTTCGTCTTTCCTTTGATATGGGAGGGGTGGGACCGTGACCAAAGCCAAGGAGCCAAAGTTCTGGAGTTCGAGTTTCATAGGAGTCGATCTATTTTTTCTCTTTTTTTTTTTTCTCTTTTTAGCGCGTTTTGATTTTTTCTCTTTTCTCTTGTCCTTTCCTTTCAGTTTTATTATTTTCATTGTTATCGGATTTGTCTTTGAGAGAGGTATTTGAAATTTTAAAAAAGTTTTTACTTTGGAAAAGGCAATGCACAGGAACCCCAATATATATCCATGCAAAGATTTCAAAAATTGAAAACAAACTTTAAATACGATTTTCGCCGTTGCAATCTGGTCGGGCATTACGATTTTAAAACGATAGCACTGATTGCATCTAGGATCATTCAAACAAGTACGAGAATACGAGTATAAAACCACAGTACTGTCCTTTAGAAGCCGCGATTTAGGATCGCCTTGCACACTAGTTCAAGCAACGAGTCAAATGATAAAGATCAACATTTTGTAAGCGTTAAAATCACTTCAGTTCTCTGTAATAAATACTCGACTGAATAAAGCCACACGGAACTTTCTTGGTGTATTTATTTAATTTTGGCCCGGTTTCTTAATGTATGCATCTATGTATTGATTTTAACCTAACATTGTTCCCCCGCGAACTGTTGTTAATTGCAAACCTTATTCACGTGACTTCCCAAAGGACTATTACACTACGACTGCGTTTGGAAAAACTTGTCTCTGATTTCTCATTAGCATATGAATGAAGCTTCGCCGAATAGACTAGAAAAATCACACTTTAATATAATATGAGTGACTAGATGGAGCAATGGTCTAATAGGGTTTATCTGAAGTTATGGCTTAGGGGCCGGATATCCCCTCCCTCACTGGCCTTTTGGTTAGGACCTAGTTTTATGTAGCACCGGGATAGCGCGGGCGGGGCCGAAATCTCCACCCTTTACGTAAGTCGATTCGATGTCTCAGCTTCTTTGAATGTCTCGGGAGAATCGTCCCATTATATTTATTTATTTTCTTTTTTCGAGTTTTCTTTTTCGTCTTTCCTTTGATATGGGAGGGGTGGGACCGTGACCAAAAAAGGAGCCAAAGTTCTGGAGTTCGAGTCTCATAGGAGTCGATCTATTTTTTCTCTTTTTTTTTTTTTCTTTCTCTTTTTAGCGCGTTTGATTTTTTTCTCTTTTCTCTTGTCCTTTCCTTTCAGTTTTATTATTTTCATTGTTATCGGATTTGTCTTTGAGGTATTTTGAAATTTTAAAAAAAGTTTTACTTTGGAAAAGGCAATGCACAGGAACCCCAATATATATCCATGCAAAGATTTCAAAAATTGAAAACAAACTTTAAATACGATTTTCGCCGTTGCAATCTGGTCGGGCATTACGATTTTAAAACGATGGCACTGATTGCATCTAGGATCATTCAAACAAGTACGAGAATACGAGTATAAAACCACAGTACTGTCCTTTAGAAGCCGCGATTTAGGATCGCCTTCAACTAGTTCAAGCAACGAGTCAAATGATAAAGATCAACATTTTGTAAGCGTTAAAATCACTTCAGTTCTCTGTAATAAATACTCGACTGAATAAAGCCAAGCACGGAACTTTCTTGGTGTATTTATTTATTTTGGCCCGGTTTTTTTAATGTATGCATCTATGTATTGATTTTAACCTAACATTGTTCCCCCGCGAACTGTTGTTAATTGCAAACCTTATTCACGTGACTTCCCAAAGGACTATTACACTACGTATTAGCATATGAATGAAGCTTCGCCGAATAGACTAGAAAAATCACACTTTAATATAATATGAGTGACTAGATGGAGCAATGGTCTAATAGGGTTTATCTGAAGTTATGGCTTAGGGGCCGGAAATCCCCTCCCTCACTGGCCTTTTGGTTAGGACCTAGTTTTATGTAGCACCGGGATAGCGCGGGCGGGGCCGAAATCTCCACCCTTTACGTAAGTCGATTCGATGTCTCAGCTTCTTTGAATGTCTCGGGAGAATCGTCCCATTATATTTATTTTTTTTTTCTTTTTTCGAGTTTTCTTTTTCGTCTTTCCTTTGATATGGGAGGGGTGGGACCGTGACCAAAGCCAAGGAGCCAAAGTTCTGGAGTTCGAGTTTCATAGGAGTCGATCTATTTTTTCTCTTTTTTTCTTTCTCTTTTTAGCGCGTTTCATTTTTCTCTTTTCTCTTGTCCTTTCCTTTCAGTTTTATTATTTTCATTGTTATCGGATTTGTCTTTGAGGTATTTTGAAATTTTAAAAAAAGTTTTACTTTGGAAAAGGCAATGCACAGGAACCCCAATATATATCCATGCAAAGATTTCAAAAATTGAAAACAAACTTTAAATACGATTTTCGCCGTTGCAATCTGGTCGGGCATTACGATTTTAAAACGATAGCACTGATTGCATCTAGGATCATTCAAACAAGTACGAGAATACGAGTATAAAACCACAGTACTGTCCTTTAGAAGCCGCGATTTAGGATCGCCTTCAACTAGTTCAAGCAACGAGTCAAATGATAAAGATCAACATTTTGTAAGCGTTAAAATCACTTCAGTTCTCTGTAATAAATACTCGACTGAATAAAGCCACACGGAACTTTCTTGGTGTATTTATTTATTTTGGCCCGGTTTCTTAATGTATGCATCTATGTATTGATTTTAACCTAACATTGTTCCCCCGCGAACTGTTGTTAATTGCAAACCTTATTCACGTGACTTCCCAAAGGACTATTACACTACGTATTAGCATATGAATGAAGCTTCGCCGAATAGACTAGAAAAATCACACTTTAATATAATATGAGTGACTAGATGGAGCAATGGTCTAATAGGGTTTATCTGAAGTTATGGCTTAGGGGCCGGATATCCCCTCCCTCGCTGGCCTTTTGGTTAGGACCTAGTTTTATGTAGCACCGGGATAGCGCGGGCGGGGCCGAAATCTCCACCCTTTACCCTTTACGTAAGTCGATTCGATGTCTCAGCTTCTTTGAATGTCTCGGGAGAATCGTCCCATTATATTTATTTATTTTCTTTTTTCGAGTTTTCTTTTTCGTCTTTCCTTTGATATGGGAGGGGTGGACCGTGACCAAAGCCAAGGAGCCAAAGTTCTGGAGTTCGAGTTTTCATAGGAGTCGATCTATTTTTTCTCTTTTTTTTTCTTTCTCTTTTTTTAGCGCGTTTCATTTTTTCTCTTTTCTCTTGTCCTTTCCTTTCAGTTTTATTATTTTCATTGTTATCGGATTTGTCTTTGAGGTATTTTGAAATTTTAAAAAAAGTTTTACTTTGGAAAAGGCAATGCACAGGAACCCCAATATATATCCATGCAAAGATTTCAAAAATTGAAAACAAACTTTAAATACGATTTTCGCCGTTGCAATCTGGTCGGGCATTACGATTTTAAAACGATAGCACTGATTGCATCTAGGATCATTCAAACAAGTACGAGAATACGAGTATAAAACCACAGTACTGTCCTTTAGAAGCCGCGATTTAGGATCGCCTTCAACTAGTTCAAGCAACGAGTCAAATGATAAAGATCAACATTTTGTAAGCGTTAAAATCACTTCAGTTCTCTGTAATAAATACTCGACTGAATAAAGCCACACGGAACTTTCTTGGTGTATTTATTTATTTTGGCCCGGTTTCTTAATGTATGCATCTATGTATTGATTTTAACCTAACATTGTTCCCCCGCGAACTGTTGTTAATTGCAAACCTTATTCACGTGACTTCCCAAAGGACTATTACACTACGTATTAGCATATGAATGAAGCTTCGCCGAATAGACTAGAAAAATCACACTTTAATATAATATGAGTGACTAGATGGAGCAATGGTCTAATAGGGTTTATCTGAAGTTATGGCTTAGGGGCCGGATATCCCCTCCCTCGCTGGCCTTTTGGTTAGGACCTAGTTTTATGTAGCACCGGGATAGCGCGGGCGGGGCCGAAATCTCCACCCTTTACGTAAGTCGATTCGATGTCTCAGCTTCTTTGAATGTCTCGGGAGAATCGTCCCATTATATTTATTTATTTTCTTTTTTCGAGTTTTCTTTTTCGTCTTTCCTTTGATATGGGAGGGGTGGGACCGTGACCAAAGCCAAGGAGCCAAAGTTCTGGAGTTCGAGTTTCATAGGAGTCGATCTATTTTTTCTCTTTTTGTTCTTTCTCTTTTTAGCGCGTTTCATTTTTTCTCTTTTCTCTTGTCCTTTCCTTTCAGTTTTATTATTTTCATTGTTATCGGATTTGTCTTTGAGGTATTTTGAAATTTTAAAAAAAGTTTTACTTTGGAAAAGGCAATGCACAGGAACCCCATTATATATCCATGCAAAGATTTCAAAAATTGAAAACAAACTTTAAATACGATTTTCGCCGTTGCAATCTGGTCGGGCATTACGATTTTAAAACGATAGCACTGATTGCATCTAGGATCATTCAAACAAGTACGAGAATACGAGTATAAAACCACAGTACTGTCCTTTAGAAGCCGCGATTTAGGATCGCCTTCAACTAGTTCAAGCAACGAGTCAAATGATAAAGATCAACATTTTGTAAGCGTTAAAATCACTTCAGTTCTCTGTAATAAATACTCGACTGAATAAAGCCACACGGAACTTTCTTGGTGTATTTATTTATTTTGGCCCGGTTTCTTAATGTATGCATCTATGTATTGATTTTAACCTAACATTGTTCCCCCGCGAACTGTTGTTAATTGCAAACCTTATTCACGTGACTTCCCAAAGGACTATTACACTACGTATTAGCATATGAATGAAGCTTCGCCGAATAGACTAGAAAAATCACACTTTAATATAATATGAGTGACTAGATGGAGCAATGGTCTAATAGGGTTTATCTGAAGTTATGGCTTAGGGGCCGGATATCCCCTCCCTCGCTGGCCTTTTGGTTAGGACCTAGTTTTATGTAGCACCGGGATAGCGCGGGCGGGGCCGAAATCTCCACCCTTTACGTAAGTCGATTCGATGTCTCAGCTTCTTTGAATGTCTCGGGAGAATCGTCCCATTATATTTTTATTTATTTTCTTTTTTCGAGTTTTCTTTTTCGTCTTTCCTTTGATATGGGAGGGGTGGGACCGTGACCAAAAAGCCAAGGAGCCAAAGTTCTGGAGTTCGAGTTTCATAGGAGTCGATCTATTTTTTCTCTTTTTGTTCTTTCTCTTTTTTAGCGCGTTTCATTTTTTCTCTTTTCTCTTGTCCTTTCCTTTCAGTTTTATTATTTTCATTGTTATCGGATTTGTCTTTGAGGTATTTTGAAATTTTAAAAAAAGTTTTACTTTGGAAAAGGCAATGCACAGGAACCCCATTATATATATCCATGCAAAGATTTCAAAAATTGAAAACAAACTTTAAATACGATTTTCGCCGTTGCAATCTGGTCGGGCATTACGATTTTAAAACGATAGCACTGATTGCATCTAGGATCATTCAAACAAGTACGAGAATACGAGTATAAAACCACAGTACTGTCCTTTAGAAGCCACGATTTAGGATCGCCTTCAACTAGTTCAAGCAACGAGTCAAATGATAAAGATCAACATTTGTGTAAGCGTTAAAATCACTTCAGTTCTCTGTAATAAATACTCGACTGAATAAAGCCACACGGAACTTTCTTGGTGTATTTATTTATTTTGGCCCGGTTTCTTAATGTATGCATCTATATTGATTTTAACCTAACATTGTTCCCCCGCGAACTGTTGTTAATTGCAAACCTTATTCACGTGACTTCCCAAAGGACTATTACACTACGTATTAGCATATGAATGAAGCTTCGCCGAATAGACTAGAAAAATCACACTTTAATATAATATGAGTGACTAGATGGAGCAATGGTCTAATAGGGTTTATCTGAAGTTATGGCTTAGGGGCCGGATATCCCCTCCATCGCTGGCCTTTTGGTTAGGACCTAGTTTTATGTAGCACCGGGATAGCGCGGGCGGGGCCGAAATCTCCACCCTTTACGTAAGTCGATTCGATGTCTCAGCTTCTTTGAATGTCTCGGGAGAATCGTCCCATTATATTTATTTATTTTCTTTTTTCGAGTTTTCTTTTTCGTCTTTCCTTTGATATGGGAGGGGTGGGACCGTGACCAAAGCCAAGGAGCCAAAGTTCTGGAGTTCGAGTTTCATAGGAGTCGATCTATTTTTTCTCTTTTTTTGTTCTTTCTCTTTTTAGCGCGTTTCATTTTTTCTCTTTTCTCTTGTCCTTTCCTTTCAGTTTTATTATTTTCATTGTTATCGGATTTGTCTTTGAGGTATTTTGAAATTTAAAAAAAAGTTTTACTTTGGAAAAGGCAATGCACAGGAACCCCATTATATATCCATGCAAAGATTTCAAAAATTGAAAACAAACTTTAAATACGATTTTCGCCGTTGCAATCTGGTCGGGCATTACGATTTTAAAACGATAGCACTGATTGCATCTAGGATCATTCAAACAAGTACGAGAATACGAGTATAAAACCACAGTACTGTCCTTTAGAAGCCGCGATTTAGGATCGCCTTCAACTAGTTCAAGCAACGAGTCAAATGATAAAGATCAACATTTTGTAAGCGTTAAAATCACTTCAGTTCTCTGTAATAAATACTCGACTGAATAAAGCCACACGGAACTTTCTTGGTGTATTTATTTATTTTGGCCCGGTTTCTTAATGTATGCATCTATGTATTGATTTTAACCTAACATTGTTCCCCCGCGAACTGTTGTTAATTGCAAACCTTATTCACGTGACTTCCCAAAGGACTATTACACTACGTATTAGCATATGAATGAAGCTTCGCCGAATAGACTAGAAAAATCACACTTTAATATAATATGAGTGACTAGATGGAGCAATGGTCTAATAGGGTTTATCTGAAGTTATGGCTTAGGGGCCGGATATCCCCTCCCTCGCTGGCCTTTTGGTTAGGACCTAGTTTTATGTAGCACCGGGATAGCGCGGGCGGGGCCGAAATCTCCACCCTTTACGTAAGTCGATTCGATGTCTCAGCTTCTTTGAATGTCTCGGGAGAATCGTCCCATTATATTTATTTATTTTCTTTTTTCGAGTTTTCTTTTTCGTCTTTCCTTTGATATGGGAGGGGTAGGACCGTGACCAAAGCCAAGGAGCCAAAGTTCTGGAGTTCGAGTCTCATAGGAGTCGATCTATTTTTTCTCTTTTTGTTGTCTTTCTCTTTTTAGCGCGTTTCATTTTTTCTCTTTTCTCTTGTCCTTTCCTTTCAGTTTTATTATTTTCATTGTTATCGGATTTGTCTTTGAGGTATTTTGAAATTTTAAAAAAAGTTTTACTTTGGAAAAGGCAATGCACAGGAACCCCATTATATATCCATGCAAAGATTTCAAAAATTGAAAACAAACTTTAATTTAATACGATTTTCGCCGTTGCAATCTGGTCGGGCATTACGATTTTAAAACGATAGCACTGATTGCATCTAGGATCATTCAAACAAGTACGAGAATACGAGTATAAAACCACAGTACTGTCCTTTAGAAGCCGCGATTTAGGATCGCCTTCAACTAGTTCAAGCAACGAGTCAAATGATAAAGATCAACATTTTGTAAGCGTTAAAATCACTTCAGTTCTCTGTAATAAATACTCGACTGAATAAAGCCACACGGAACTTTCTTGGTGTATTTATTTATTTTGGCCCGGTTTCTTAATGTATGCATCTATGTATTGATTTTAACCTAACATGGTTCCCCCGCGGAGTTGTTAATTGCAAACCTTATTCACGTCATTTCCTAAAGGACTATTACACTACGTATTAGCATATGAATGAAGCTTCGCCGAATAGACTAGAAAAATCACACTTTAATATAATACGAGTGACTAGATGGAGCAATGGTCTAATAGGGTTTATCTGAAGTTATGGCTTAGGGGCCGGATATCTCCTCCCTCACTGGCCTTTTGGTTAGGACCTAGTTTTATGTAGCACCGGGATAGCGCGGGCGGGGCCGAAATCTCCACCCTTTACGTAAGTCGATTCGATGTCTCAGCTTCTTTGAATGTCTCGGGAGAATCGTCCCATTATATTTATTTATTTTCTTTTTTCGAGTTTTCTTTTCCGTCTTTCCTTTGATATGGGTGGGGTGGGACCGTGACCAAAACCAAGGAGCCAAAGGCCCGGAGTAGATGATATTTTTTAGCGTTTTGGTTTTTCTCTAATCTCTTGTCCTTTTCTTTTAGATTGATTTGTTTTCATTTTTATCGAATTTATTGAATAGCAGCATTATTTAGAAGCCCGAGTTCGCGCTAACAGAGCGTCGTGTTATAATGGGTCTTAGTCAACAAGAGATGGGATCCCATTCTCGGCCTTCGGCGTCGCTTCCCGGCGTTGCCTGCGGAGGAGGCTAATTGCGATTATTGTTGTTAGAGAAATTATCGTAGATTTAATTCTTAATTTGTTTACTATTTAATCATTTTACTTATTAGTCGGGCTTCCTGTGGAAGGAGCCCGACTCTAGAAATGCAGAGCGTTCTTCTTCGTCGACCCCAGAAAGCATATTGGGTTCTACAGCGCATGCACCTAGACATGAAGTCTGGCCAAGAAAGATTACAAAGCACAAACCAATCAGGGAAAGCACCGGAGGTCAAGGGGCCAAAATATAAGTCTTTTCTCGTCTAAATCTGAATTTAGATTGAAACAGGACGCTCTAGTAGCGTGAAGTCGGGCTATTAACGTTTTTACTGATATACTGTAAAGTTCGCAGTACTGAAATTGCAAGGAAAGCATGTTCTATCGAGCTCGAGTTATGCAACGACGAGCAACCAAAAACTGTTTCAATCGCACTGAAAATCGCACTATAGGATATCTATATTTAGTTCAAATAGGTTACATTTCATTTAGAAGCCCGACTTCAGAAGAGCGTCGACGTCGTTGACCTCAGAAAGCATACTGGGTTCTACAGCGCATGCGCCCTGTGCCGGCCGCTAAGATAATCACCGAAGGCTCTAACAACATGATTTATCAATACGAGACTGGTCGAGTCTGAATAAACCTTGTTGGAGGAAGTTTATGTCGTCTTGTTTTCAAATAACCACAATAATTCATAGAGATATGGATTTATCAATCCAGTACTAGTACTGCAAAGGGTTTAGAGATCTTCAGAACTTAGAACGAAGTGAGTTGATACACGCAGCCGGCGGTGAAGAGAACAGTTGTAAGGTTTTCAGCCGACCGATAACCGTCGAGGCAAACCCATATTTACACTTCATTCAAACATTGTTTAATCACTCTGCGATGTCTAGTTTATGTATACGGTATTTGCACGGACAACAGGTCACGTAGAGTCAGTATTTTGGGTAATATTTGTATTTTCCGTATCGCTTATAAGCTCTCAGGCAGAGAAGCTCTGTTATTGTACTGTATTTGCTTCTGATGACCTTTAGTAATCCGAACCCCGACATCTGGTTTTATTTATGACGTCAGCGACTACCTACCTTAGGTCGCTGACGTCATAAATAAAACCAGATGTCGGGGTTCGGATTACTGTTGTGGGTTCGGATATCGGGTCATCAGAAACAAATACACATAAGCGATACGGAAAATACAAATATTACCCAAAATACTGACTCTACGTGACCTGTTGCCCGTGACCAAACACTGTTTTAGTCGCACTATAAGATATCTATATTTAGTTCAAATAGGTTACATTTCATTTAGAAGCCCGACTTCACGCTAGAAGAGCGTCTAGTTTTACTTTAAAGCGCATTTGAGTATTTAATAGATATTTGCGCTATATAAATATTAAATTATTATTATTATTATTATTATTATTATTATTATTAAATTATTAATTATTATAATTAAAAAAATGTTCTTACAAATCTGACAACAGTAACAAAGGAAAAAAGAAAAAAAAATCGGTTCAGCGAGGCCGAGTCGATTCCCCGGCCCATGTGCTTGTAAAGCGCTGTTTTTCAGTGCGAGCCACGGGACCATACTAATTTGCACAACAATAGACAGTTCATTCACAAGATATACTAGGTTATTTTATCCTCCAAATCAATAAGCGTGCACGATAGCCTAGTGGTGTGGGGCAGTTATTTAGTGGGCCTAGGATCCGACTGTTCCCTCCCTCTTTGACTACTAAGCTGATTGGTGTAATGCCCGGATAGCGCGGTTGGGGCCGAAATCTTCATCCTATGCGTAACATACGGTGACTCGGCATAATGTCCGGGTGTATGGGCCTTTTTTGGATAAATTACCGGCATTCATCTCTTTTGAACCTGGGGGTCTAGGGTTGGGATCGAGTACCTGCCGTGGCGCGTTTTTTTTTTTCATTCTTTCTTTTTTTGGTTTGTTATCGTTTTGTTTTTGTTTGTTTGTTCTTTTTTGGAATTGTTTACATATTTCTTCTTTTTTTTTTGGAAAAAAAATTGTAAGAAAATCATATTGATAAGCTTTCACTTCTTCTCCTTCCCTGAGCCCTTGGTCCAGTTAAATAATTTAATTATAAATATTTTTATTATTCATTTTAAATAATGTTAGTGAAAGAATGCTAACTCAGGGCAACCATCTTGTTTTGGCCGAAAAATAACTGGAAATGTGATGAGGAAGCCCGGGAATGAGAACAATTATCAATTTGAAATGTAGAGTGAGAGAAAAAAAATCCTGCAGAGAAACAGGTAGAAAAAATATTCGTGCCTAAATTTTTTTTCCCCACCACAAAAGGTTTCTAGTGGTCCACCCCTTATGTAAAGAATACTAAGCAGTGCATTACCGAGTATAAAGTACATGCACGTGATGGATTTCTTCTTTCTGATTGGACAAATTGCTCATTAATTATGCATGAGATTTTGAAAGTCATGGTCAAAACAAAAACCAAAAAAGAAAGAGTCAAGATTTGGGCTCGTGACCATCTCATTATTATTATTGTTAGAGTTGCATTCAGGGATTGTGCGTACGAAAATGAGGTCTTGAACTGATCCAAGAACTCGCCCTAAATGAGAACTATTGAGGGTCAGCCGTTTCGTTTCTGTTCACTTTATTCTATAATCAATTCTTCTAAAATTCTACTCTTGTACAATAGCATTTGAAATATGAAATTGATCTGTTGTATGATAATCGAACATTGTAAAAATAGTAACAATTATAATTGATTCGAGGAACTATCCTGATGTTTTTTAAGCTGTACAACCGACTATAGGGGGATCAGACGGGACAAGTGTGTGTGTATTGTGTGGTTAGCTGACGGTTTGATGGGTAGTGTAAATGTACTGTATGCAAGATGCAAGTGCCTTCCTTTCTAATATATATATACACCTGTTCCAAATATCGTTGTCCGGGCCGAAATCAACAAGCAAGAAGCTGACGACCGCAAAGGATTTTGGGAATCTCTTAATTAATTTATTTATCCGTGGTATTTGAGAAGTTATCCCTATGAGCGTTGAATAGCAATCATTTGGAACTATTCGGCCATTTGAAAATGCATGTTGTCAAAATGTCTACGGATGAATAAATGAGTAAGGAGAAAGTCCCAATGCCCTTTGCGGTCGTCAGCTTCTTGCTTGTTGATTTCGGCGGGGACAACGATTTTTGGAATAGGAGTATATTAGGAAACAGTCTTACTGAACAGGATCAAAGTAGGAAAGTAAACAAATGGTGTCGGATGGTTTGCCTATGATTAATGATATTTCCCGTGGTTACTCGTACATGTGGGATTACTAATTCAAGTCCAAGTATTCTAGGTGTGTCCATTCTTGCTTGAACTGCTTCATCCAAATGCACATAATATTCTTTTAAGTTTTTTTATCAAATAATGTTCCAACTTTGTCCCCATTGTAGATATATTACAATATATAATTCAGTTCTTGTAACACCATTTAATATTCTATTCTGATCCAGTTGACTAACACAATAAGTTAGAGACGGCGGAGTACGTCTTAGTTGTGTGTCTGTTGAATCAGCAGCTTCATATTTCTGTGATTATTGACTGTGTTCATTTCCTGGTTCATTTCTGACTATGCTGTGGCAATGCTGGTTGCTCTTGCCATGCGCAATCATCGTCTTGGTCCACTTTTTCTAGTGAAATGTCAACATGTTGTTGTGATGTAGGATTTCATTTGTCAGTCGCTGGTTTTGTAGTATTTTCTTGGCTTTCTTCCACGTGACTAGACTTGGGTTTTGATGTCGGTTCCTCTTCCTCCAGCTTTTCTAAAGGTGGCAAAATAGTATCTTGATCGATTACATCGGATTCATACGTGTGATCACTTTCTGGTAACGTTCCGCTATCTTGCTCTTTATGGGACATCCTGTCCTTTGCGTGACTACATTCTGATTCTTCATCTTTAGTCATTTGTTCTAATGGTTGTTCAGTGTTTTGTGGGACGGGTTCGACTTTTTCTTGATCTAATGAAACACCATCACCTTGATGCGTTGCTGTTTGCTGATTTTCTTCGTCTATCTTGTCTACTGGTGATTCTTGATGATTACATTCTGATTCTTCATCTTTAGTCATTTGTTCTAATGGTTGTTCAGTGTTTTGTGGGACGGGTTCGACTTTTTCTTGATCTAATGAAACACCATCACCTTGATGCGTTGCTGTTTGCTGATTTTCTTCGTCTATCTTGTCTACTGATGATTCTTGATGATTACATTCTGATTCTTCATCTTTAGTCATTTGTTCTAATGGTTGTTCAGTGTTTTGTGGGACGGGTTCGACTTTTTCTTGATCTAATGAAACACCATCACCTTGATGCGTTGCTGTTTGCTGATTTTCTTCGTCTATCTTGTCTACTGATGATTCTTGATGATTACATTCTGATTCTTCATCTTTAGTCATTTGTTCTAATGGTTGTTCAGTGTTTTGTGGGACGGGTTCGACTTTTTCTTGATCTAATGAAACACCATCACCTTGATGCGTTGCTGTTTGCTGATTTTCTTCGTCTATCTTGTCTACTGATGATTCTTTGTCTGTTGTTGAAAGTGTTTCGTCTGCATCTGTCCTATTGTTCTTTAATGGGGTGTTGTCCGATAGAGTGGCTTTCGGTTCGTCTTTCTGTATCGGAGCATCAGCAACATTACTATCGTCTTGTGGTGATTCTAGTCCATACACAACCCTAGTGTCATTAGAAGGGTTCATTGTATCATTGATTTCACACCGTGTGTTCGACTCTGCCATCCCTTTCGTGTCTGTACTTGATGAAACTGCTGACCAGTCTTTATCTGTTATATCACCAACCAATCGATCAAAGTTCAGAGAACTATCGAAGTCTAAGTCAAGGTTACTAGCCGAGAGAGAAGTTTCCTCTTCTGTTGACGAGTCAGCGCCAACACCAGCCTCACGTTCTTGTAGCTTGGACAACATCGCTTCCATTCGTTTGCTTTTCCGCTTCTCGTGAATTTCGTCGCTGATGATTTCGAGAGACTTGAGACAGGCAGAGTAATTCTCCTTGGCACCAGAAAGGCCTAACAGGATGGAATCAACTCGTAGCTTAAGTTGCTATTAGAAGACAAAAAATACAAAGATAAAAATAAATATGCTGACAAATACTCAGTACAACGACACTAAATATCACTTGTAGGACATACATATATATGTGGCAATTGTGTCAATGGTAAGAATAAAAAGAATGAGAAAATTGTCGAAAAATAAATCAAACAATTCTCAATTGCTCACCCAAAGATGACGATCAAATTCTCTTTTTTGTTCAAAGTAGGGTCTACAAAAAGACAACATAGTTAAATGATTCATATAATATGTCTACATGACATTTATATATATGGCAGCCATGTTGGTGCCTGATAACAAAGCCATTCCATCTTAGCTTCTCTTGTTTCTACTACTAACATCTTTGTATATTAAATCTCTCCAGGGACTGATTGCAAACCAGCAAAATACTAAACATGATGCTGTTGCAAGACAAGTTGAATGTGATACTATTACTTAGCATTAAACAGTGTTGCATAGCAAGTTGCAGAGAAAGTAGAGCTCTCCTCTACATTGTACATTTTGTTGCATAGTGTATCTTACAATCCTTAAAGACCGTGGTTTTCTACGCTTCTCTCGTGTTCTCCCAACATCACGCGTGTTTAGATCAGGCCATATAACACGGAAAACCGTTTTATATTTCTTCAATTTCATTATGACGTCATGTCAAATTAATCTATGCGAAGGATCATGGTCGTGGGAGCTAGGGGGACAAAACAGCAACAACACAAAGACATTCACTATAAAATGCATTCCAGGTTATGTAGACATGGAAAAGTGTTCACAGCCCACAATAGACCTTATTCACGCGTGCTGGTTTTCGAGATCAGAATACTAGGATCTTTCACATACAAATGACCACTGCCATCTGAAAAAGCAATTATTCATCAATATAAAGATGTTTGGAAAGCTGTTACTCGTTCAATATCTAACTACACCAGTCTAATAGTATTGGATAAAATCCCGAGAAGATTTCGTAAATGACATTTATAGAGTTTAGTACGTATGGGATTTTGCAGTCGTGCGTACCAAATTTTTCGAAATTGCTTAATTTCAAGGTTTAACACTTTCCACTAAAAGAAGATATTGATATAAGATAAGTGTAAAAGTTTTAGAGAAAAATGACATTTCCTTGCGGAGTTATGAACTTTTTTAATTCTGAAAATACATCAGAACGAGGCTTGGTAGCATGAAGGCAAAATCCCATACTAAACTCTATAAATGTCATTTACGAAATCTTCTCGGGATTTTATCCAATACTATTAGCCACTTTAGAAACGAGTAAAGGACTGGGAACGAGTTTTTAGAATTCATCTAATTAAGAAATAAACCCCATCACAAGAAAGAGCATGTCAGAATTAGTAAGTTTACAAAGTTTTGTTTAAGGTTTAGTTAGATATTGAACGAGTAACAGCTTTCCAAACATCTCAAAATTTACAAAGAAATGTAGTTACAGGGGACACTCCATACATTTCTTTGCATTTTTTGCATTTTTTGAATGTCTGCAGTTCATTTATTACTTGTCCAAACCCTATCAAACTCCTGAAACTTACTAATTCTGACATGCTCTTCCTTCATTTCTTAATTAGATTAATTCTAAAAACTCGTTACCAGTCCTTTACTCATTTCCAAAGTTGCTACCGTAATTGAAATTTTCCAAAAACATTGATGAATAATTGCTTTTTCAGATGGCAGTGGTCATTTGTATGTGAAAGATCCTAGTATTCTGATCTCGAAAACCAGCACGCGTGAATAAGGTGTATACAGTAAATACTGCAGGATAATATGTACTTATTGACTGAGTGGGAGGGCTGGATGGGAAAATATTTGGCTTGAGGACATGCCATAGGGAATGAGCTCAGCGACTAGTTCAACGTCAGACATCTCGTCTGGATAGTAGGATTCACTATTGTCGTGTTCACTAAAAGAATCGGCCATTTTTATCTCATTTTAGAACTGTAAAATTGTTTCAAAATGATGTAAACATCGAGTAGGGCCGGATGGCTTTTGAGCAGGGCTGGACAGGTTTTTCCGGCCCGCTCAAGAAAAGCTGTCTTTCCAAAGGTTTTATTAAGAGCACACGAGCAGGGCGGTTCATATGATAAACATCAATACATGTACATCTGATATTTGGAAACCAGACATTCAAAATGATATTTTCTCAGCAGAACAGGTTTAATTTTTGCTTGAAAATTTCTATTGTTTTTGACAATTCTATCCCCCTCATAAACAAGCCATGATGTCACTGAAGATGAAATAGGGCAATAATGTGTTACAAATTGCAAGAACAATAAATTTATTGCACCATGTAATATGACCTTGTGTTCTATTTTGATATCAAATTCTTCATATCAAATTCTGTAAAAATAGCTCATGCTTTCCATTCTGTTGTTTGTAAATCCCCTCTAATTCTATTTCTACCAACAAAATCAAAAAGACAAAACAGCCCACTCAACAACCCAAACCACCAACACATACTTTGCTTTATCCACTGCGCTCTTCAACTTCTTGTAAAGCGTTTTCACTTTAAGTGCTAAGCTTCTATAAGCTTTTAAGTCTTCTTGGTGTTCCTTCCAGCTTTCTCTCTTCATTTTTTCAGCCTCGTTAACCTAAAATAGATGGTTCAATTGGATCACAAAGAAAAAGAAGAAGAAAAAGAATATTTGAATGATTTTCAAATCTTCTCAAAACCTGTTATGGAAGGAGGTAGGGAAGGAGCATTGGCATACATTGTATACTGTTTGAAAAAGCAGAGAAAAGTATACTAGATACAAACTGATATCAAGGAAGCACAAAGTGTGTGAGGCATGTAATAGTTGAACATCATAAGGAGTCTTACCTCTATTGTTGCTTGATTAAGCATTTCTTGGATTGCAGAATCAAAACCTCTCTTTGCACCAGCGCCAAACACTCTCTTCTCTGCTTCAAAGACTCGTGTTCTCGCTGCAACATGCATTCCTGTAGCTCTTTCAAACTGGTTTGCTGACTTTTGAAGCAAACTATGAGACTGCCAGAAGAATAAGAATATTATTATTAACATCTGAATACTTTTGTGGAATACATTTTTAGAGACCCAGTAGGCTACTATTGTGCTTATGTTACATAGTCAAAACATTCACTTCCAACCACCTAAAACAGTCACTTCCAACCACCTAAAACAGTCACTTCCAACCACCTAAAACAGTCACTTCCAACCAGCTAAACAGTCACTTCCAACCAGCTAAACAGTCACTTCCAACCAGCTAAACAGTCACTTCCAACCAGCTAAACAGTCACTTCCAACCACCTAAAACAGTCACTTCCAACCACCTAAAACAGTCACTTCCAACCACCTAAAACAGTCACTTCCAACCACCTAAACAGTCACTTCCAACCACCTAAAACAGTCACTTCCAACCACCTAAACAGTCACTTCCAACCACCTAAAACAGTCACTTCCAACCAGCTAAACAGTCACTTCCAACCACCTAAAACAGTCACTTCCAACCACCTAAACAGTCACTTCCAACCACCTAAAACAGTCACTTCCAACCAGCTAAAGTCACTTCCAACCACCTAAACAGTCACTGGCAACAATATTTTCTCAAACTTCAACCAGATTGTCATGTATCATTTTTGCAGCAAAAGATTAAAAGTTCCTTTTATCTATTCCAACAACATCCAATGTTTTGATGATGTTGTATAAAAAACTAGTAAATACCTGACGTAGTTGTCTGTAAGACTCATAGAATGGTCTTGATTTTTCAACACATTTTCCAAGTTTGTGAGCAATGCCATTTAGATGGTAAGTAGCACCAGCTAATGTCTGTCTGAACACTGCACGAGCTTCCTAATAAGTAATTGTTTTGTCTCAGTACTAAAACAACAGTGCATAACAGTGCATCCATTTTTAGTTCCATCACACAACGCCGTGAGCTGGGAGCATTGCGTGATGGAACTAAAAACGGATGCGAGGGAGACTACAAATCCTTGGGAAAAAGCATGGAAAAGTACCTTCCAGCCCTCAAGTTGTCCACTCTCTACTATCCAGGAAAGTACAATCACTAGACCCCCTCATATGGACCACGTATAAACATACTAAGAAGCAGGGTTAAGAGAAATAATATATATCCTTCCCGAGTTAAAATAAAGCAAAAACGCAAATATCTGCATGTGTAAAAAAGTCAGAAATGTTTCTTTTCTTTGTAATGCTATAAACATGACCTCTGGAGCATGCATGTTTATCAGATACAAATTTGGACAAGTTTGGGCTATCATGCGATTAGTGCTGGCAGTCATGGTGAACATCATGCATATCTCGATATAGCCCGAGAACACACCAGTGCAAATGGCAAAGGTTCGAAGGAGGCATCTCTAGTATAGAAAAGGTTTTTGAAAAAGTCAATGTAAACAAGTTTATTCATTAGAGAAGTGCACTGTACTGCTGGTATTCAAAGTCAAGCTGTCAATTACAGCTATGTTACGTCACGCATAACCAGTAAATCTGAACATTCAAATGAAGCTTTGAAGTCTAGAATCGAGTCTCGAACATTCAGACAGAAAAATCAAATCCCCGCTAAATATTTTCTCAAAAACGTTCATAAAATTAAAATTAAATTGGATGAAAATTTGTGTCAGCTAAGCCTACATACTCTGCAATCACAACAGCCTGAATAAACAGATATCTGATACTTTTTTCTTATAGATAAGCTTATATTCGTGGAGATTTGATTTTTCTGTCTGAATGTTCGAGACTCGAGTCTAGACTTCAAAACTTGAATGTTCGGATTTACTGGTTACGCGTGACGTAACATAGCTGTAAATAAACAAAGCAAGTCTGTTTCTGCTATATAATCATTGCTGGATCATATGTCCTATCAGTCTCGGGGAGTGGAAGGGGGCACTTAAACAAGTGCGGGCATTTATTTCAAATATTGTGGGCAGGGGGGGGGGGGGGGGGGCTAATCGAGGGGGACCTTATAATTCATCAATTCATGGGCGCTTAATCGAGGAAATATGGTATTTGTGTTTTTTACTTTTAAATATGGTTAAATGTAATTTAGTCAAGGTTACTACTATTCTTAACTCTTCTTCTACCTCTTCTTCTAACTTCCAGCGATTGCACCTTCCTCTACTCTTCTCCAAACACCTTCCTGACATTGCATAATCCTAGCATAATCACTACATGTAGAGAGAACTTACATCGAGTTCAGCTTCAAGGTGATTTATAGAATTCGTAGCAGCATTTAATTTTTCTAATTCATCCTAGAAATATAAAGAAATGTGCGAATCAAAGTGAGCAAAAGATAGATATAATTCAAGGTATTAGCTTACAGCTGGTTTTCATATTCGCTTTCAAGAAAGCTGAAGTCAAAGCTCCGATATTTATATATCTATTACCTGTATTCTTGGATCTAGTTCTTCTTCTTCGTCATCATCTGAATAGCTATCATCACTATTCATAGTTTCTTCACTCATTTGAACATCAAATCCAAATGATCCATGCGATAAATAAAACTTCGCAGTAATATTTAGATCCAGTCCCGTCACAGCGTGACACGCTTGGAACAACTGAGACAATGCCGACCAATTAACGAACACAAATCGACTCATCTGAAAACTGGGATACAAAAATCGTAGACAAATATAAAGAATTAATGTGTTGAAAATTCAGTGGGAGATATAAATTAGCAGGTATAAATTCTTGTGGTTTAAAGTTCTTTAATTTTTCATTTTTCCACAATATAATGAATTAATTTTTCAAAGCGCAAATCGATAAGTCTTCGGACCAGTCTTCGTTGCTTTCAGCCGCTGACTAGTGAGAACGTCGTCTACTTCTGTCAAAACAAAACAATCAACTTGCTTGTTCAATATTTTTAACAAAATTTTTCGTGGAAAATCACTTCAGATATCGTCAACAATATGATTTCTGTTGGTAAATGGAAAGCTTCTTATTATTACAACACAAAGAGATCATGGATTTCTGGAAACTTTGAAGTATTTCAGCGATACGTACACTTTTGTGAAGAAGGCAAAACTGACATCATCGATTTTAAGATCTATTTTGAAGAGTTTGTTGAACTGAAAAAGGAAACTACTACCATATTTTACACTGCTTTGACGATAAGAACTAATGAGAATAAGTACTGGTTGTCTTCGTTCCCAAGTTGTACAAATGTTTACAATGTATTAGAGCATTTCTGGAGGGAACGATTGTTGGATAGGTAAGATGGAGGTAGTAATAAAACCGGGGATGACTCCCATATATAAAGTGGTTGGGATGCTCGTCGGAAATTTTGAAAATGACCCCTAAAAGTTACCTGAGTCTTGTCTAGACGTGGCAACAAATAATTTTTACACCTAAAAGGTACCAACTCTAAAGTGACAAAATATTGTCATTATCTTATCTTGGGTATCTTATTTACTGACAAATATCCTAAAACGTACCGGCTTAGTCTCTTGTGGTTCTTTTAGATTTGTGACACCCCAAGAGATACTAAATCATGGATTTGGACCCCTAAAAGGCATGACGAGCAACCCCACCACTTTATATATATTCTTACCCTCAATCATTTCTTACCCTCATTCAATTCTTACGACCCTCATTCATTTCCTACCCTCTTGCTTTAAAAAATCATTTATTATTCTCTTTCCAGTTCAAAGACAAAAAGACCAGATAACAATTCTCGTGGACAACAAATGTTGAGAGTCCTTCATGATTCCGCTGACTGCCTTTCTTCCACCTCGAAGACACTGGTAGCGCAAGGCCAACAGATTGATGGAGCCTGCAGAACCATGAACAAACTACACAGCGACTTAGGTGTTGCAGAGAAAATCATGAGTAGCATGGATTCATGGCTAAATCTGTGGACTATGCCAATGGATAATATAACAATATGTGTGCCAGATGAGCCAGAAGACATTGAAAAGTTAGAACTTCCCATTTTATATGCTTCAAGTGACAAAGAAAAACATCTATCAGGCTCTCTAGTGCTCAGCAAGAAAAACATTGAAGTTTTGGATCTGCAGAGAAATCCAGTTTATAGCTTTAGTGCAAGAGAGATTTCTGAAGGAACAGTTCATACTCCCTTTGAAGTTACTTTAGTAAAGAGTGAGATAGGAAAACCAGCAATGTGTGTGCATTTAATCTCAGCTAAACTTGTACAAGTTATTCCCCACATTCAAGTACTGCTTGGACCAAAATTGACTCTTGAGGAACCCCCTGATGGAATGAGAATGAATGTTGATAGTGGCACTGGAGGAGAAGATGAACTGTCACAAAATCTTCAGCTTGATGGTAGGTATAACATTAAAAACTGAGTTCAAATTGATGAGATTGAAATACATTTATGATATTGAATGTTTTTGAAGCCTCCTCTGCATGTGTCTTTTTTGTCTCCTCCGGTTAGCTTCCTGTTGTATATTGACCCTAGAATGTCCATTTGTCCACAATGTTGTAATAAGCTACATAGATGATACCTTTTTCTGATTCCTGCAACATGGTTTTATTCTAAATTATCTGACTAATTAAAGCAGACTCCCTGAACTAGAGAGTGTTGTGCAGAAGGTGTCTGATAATATTGACTGTGTTATAAAGAATAACTTAACTTTGTTTATGTTTTTAGCAATAGATAAACAAAGTCGTGCACACCAATATGGCCCATCAGGTTCAAAGCTAACCTCAAGAAGTTCAAAATCAGTGAGTGACGCAGAGGCAGCTCAAATGGCCAAGATTCTTCAAGACATGAAGACAATGGCAGTTGGTATACAAGGCGAGCAGAGCAGACAATTAAAACAGCTGGATTTGCTAACAAACTCAGTTGATAAAGCAAATGAAAGGATAAGAAAAGATGTCAGAACTATCAATCATCTAACATAATAATAATTTTAAGCAACTTTTGACACATAATGCAACTACCAGTAGTCTGAAGCAATTTTATTTACAAGCAAGGTTTTGTACAGTTTATATTTGATCTCTATTACAATCTCAGGAGCTTATTGTGTTATGTATTGGGAATAATAAAATAAAAAACTTACACAAATACAATTTAGACTTCATCATCATTGAGAAGCATATTAGGAATACCATTCTTGACAGGGAACTTTCTGTCTGATTCTGGACATACCAAGTTACCCTCCTGAACTTCAATCTGGTGAAAAGGTTTTTGAGTTAGTACTATGTACTTATTGACTGAGTGGGAGGGCCGGACGGGAAAATATTTGGCTCGAGGTCATGCCATACGGAACGAGCACAGCGAGGTCTCTACAAATGACCAAGAGCCAAATATTTTCCCATACGGCCCGGCCTAACTCAGTCAATAAGCATTTTATCATATGACCCACAGTTTTTGGTTACAAAAAGGGATGAAAAAACCCTGTAAAACAAATAAATATAGCGCGCAAACGATGTAAACATCGAGTAGGGCTGGACAGGTTTTTCCGGCCCGCTCGAGCAAAGCCATCTGGCCCCCATCACGTGACTTTTTCCAAAGGTTTTATTAAGAGTGCGCGAGCAGGGCCGTATGGGTCATATGATAAATGTAAGCATTACATCCACTGGAGTAGGGGTAGTATGGCATTTGTGTTTAGAATGAGATGCACTGTAGTAAGAGTGACTGAGAGCTTGAAAACCTTGTAATTTATACAACTCTGTTAAATGATCTGGAACAAGACTTACCTCAAGGAGGACATGATGAGCTTTTTTGAGAAAATCTTCATTTGTTTCAAAATCTGTTGGAACTGTTTCTGGTAATTCTGTCCCATGGCCAATCTTTTAAAAGATATAGATAACTAAAAGGTTTAGGGAGATGAGTAGGGCCGAGGGGTGGTAAATGGTCCCAAGAATTGTCATCACTATCAAAAATTTATCCCATCTTGAAATCTTGGACTTTTTTGCAGCGTGTCTCAAATTGATACTTTTGGAGGCCATATCTCATGTCCTCATAAAACCTCAATTTTACGATTTGCCACTTTTATAGGATAGGGAGCGACTTCAGAATACCCCACAACTAGTCAAGCTCATATACAAGTGGCACTCTTTGTAAATGACACAAAATACAATACAGGTACATATCTAGCACAAGAAACCCAATGCGTGGGACAACTCATTGAAGAGAAATATACTGTATCACATGTGGTAATAATTATAGGGAAATAGAAATATGCAGTAGAGACTCAACCCCATATACTACCGGGTAACCTCACAGACTGGCTATCCAGGGAGGGGAGGGGAGGGGAGGTGGATATATAGATTGGTGG
The DNA here is from genome assembly GCA_033675265.1 of Actinostola sp. cb2023. Classification (NCBI taxonomy): domain Eukaryota; kingdom Metazoa; phylum Cnidaria; class Anthozoa; order Actiniaria; family Actinostolidae; genus Actinostola; species Actinostola sp. cb2023. Next base: position 270,483 of record JAUJYZ010000857.1, on the reverse strand, counting down.
AATAAGTCTCCACTTACTTGTTGAGCAGCTTGTACAAGTGCCTCCCATTCAAGCTTAGGAATCATACGACTAATGAATTCTGGATTGAAATCAACTTCGTTAACAACGACATTCTCTGGCTGAGAGATCAAATAAAATTATTAATACTATAATATAATACAATATAATACTATAATGTCACTAATAGCAATAGTCCAGAGCTGGATCCACTTTTCTCAATAACTATTTTGTGCGCAAAAACAAAAAAAGGCATAAAAATAATATGTGCACGGGAGTGTGCGAGGGAAAAAAGTGGGAAAAGTGGGACCCACTTTTGTCTCTCTCTCTCTCTCTCTAGCCCAGCTCTTCTCTTCTGCTCTTTGCCGCGCGCGTAGATAAAAGTGGGTCCAGCTCTGGACTACTATAATAAATTAATAGCATAGCACCCGGCGTAGTCAATCGATGCAATCGATGATCAGAAATCCAATCTATCAATCGATATCAATCGATATCAATCGATATAATTAGGTAATTGATATCGATTGCTATTGATCAATCGATAACCATCCATAACCAATCGATAGTCACAAAAAATCCACAGTTATCGATTGGTTTTGACGTTATTTCATTCCAATCGATAACAATCGATGATCGACAGACGATGAAAGGAGAAGGTGGAGGAGAGTAATTATTAGTTCATCGATAAGCTCACAAAGATTTGGTTCGATTGTATTCGCCGGGATTGCAGCACGTGGTGCGGTCAACCTACAAATAATCACACCATTATAAACTTTTTACCTCTATCTTAAGTGGAAATCCATTTTTTACGTTCTTGACGTGAGATTTCAGCATATTATGCGTTAAAAGCCTCATATTTGGCACTCTTTCTTTGACGATTTGAGACTGATGCCAACTTGTTCTGAGTGAGGAGAATGGTGCGAGCACGTCCCACAGGTAACCCAAAAAGAAACAACTTACACTTACATACTAAAATAAATATAAAATAAATAAAATAAATATATGAAATAAGCATACAACTGCTTCTTACGCTAAGGTATATAAGTTTTGATACAGCTGTTCTAACATTATAATTGATCGGCAAATTAAACGACGTTTATACACACAACAATGATTGGGTTACCTGTGGTATCACAGATCGCCATTTTGCTGTCAAAACTTCATCAAATAAAAGGAAGGAAAGGGATGATGGTTGCCACTGGCACTGATGAAGTTTTAGATCTGCTGTGCAGTCATGTCAAGCTTGATAGAGATCGTGGCGTTTCGTTGTTAGAAAAACTCCTATCAGACAAACAACATGGATTAGCAGCAAACCAAGAAGATCTCGCTGCCTTCGAGAAATGTCTGGTGACTTTGGTAGAATCAGATGGTAAAAGCTGGGAAACCAGACATGGTGGATTGCTTGGTGCAAAGCTGGTTATTATGGCGGGAATTGCTAGCGATGAGTTTCTTGAGACAATGAAAAAGGATGCTGTAGTGTTGATGCACAAAGATGAATTTCGTGAACGAATCTTAGCTGGTAATGTCATCTGATACTTTTTATGATCTGGTATAAGTAACTTAAGCTTAAGCTTAACTAAAATTCTCACGTGCAAGAGACAATACAAAGTAAATTTCAGATTCAAATTACTGTGATAACATTTGGACTTTCTGCCAGGTTTTGGCAAATATATAAGCTTACAGTACCGCTCAAAAGTAACTTACCAGGTCTCGTATCGTTTTTACGAGTTCGCGATACGAGTTTATCGTATCGCGAGAAAAGTTTATCGTATCGCGAGAAAAGTTTATCGTATCGCGAGAAAAGTTTATCGTATCGCGAGAAAAGTTTATCGTATCGCGAGAAAAGTTTATCGTATCGCGAGAAAAGTTTATCGTATCGCGATACGAGTTTATCGTATCGCGATACGAGTTTATCGTATCGCGATACGAGTTTATCGTATCGCGAGAGGAGTTTATCGTATCGCGAGTTTATCGTATCGCGATACGATAAACTCGCATCGCAATGCTTAATCTGCAATGTACATTTTTGCATGGTCACTCCGTTCTACAAGCATTATCTCAAGGCTAATTCAACTTTTATAAGGTAATCAATTATAAACAGGCAACGCTTCAGTGTTTGTTTTTACGCCGTTATCTTTTCAATCTTAATTAATTCATAAAGTGCCACTGCTTGTGCATGTGAGAATGTTGCTTTGACGTGTTGTTTTTATTGCCCTCATTTGCATTATCTTTTAAAACAACAGGTTATGGTCCGTTACAAGTCAGATTATATCTCTTATATTATCCAGGCCCGTAGCCAGGGGGGTGCACGGGGTGCATTCGCACCCCCCCCACAGACCCCAATTGTCCACATTTTTTGGGGAAAGGTCCACTATTCACTGGTAAACTAAAACCGACTGCACTCTCTTTCCACCGTGAACGAACCGCGCGCCAAACTTGTTCATGCACATCCATTATAACTTTGAATTTGACTTAGAAGAGGTAGTAAATCTGTTTGCCACCAAACACCCACGGAGGCTGGATCACAAGCAACCCAATACGTTTGTAAGGGAAATAATGTATGGGGATTTAAAATATGCCGTATTTTATTTGGAAACAAGACGCTCAATGAGCGTTCACTCGGGCATTGTGAAAAGGAAAATGTCAGTTGTTCGAGGAAGTACTTGAAAATGAATGCCAGTTGGTTGAAGAACAAGGACAATGTCAGCTGCGCGAGGAGAGACCTGACAATGACTGACAGTTGCGTGACGAGGGAGACTATGTATATACATGTATGTGTCGAGTTCATTTGATTTGCCTTTGAGTTCATTTGATTACCTTTTGACTTTGAGTTCAATTGATTTGATTTTGATGAGTTTGTGTAAAGGCCCCCTCTCTAGCTTCAGATCCCGAAACGTCGAGTTTGGAATCGAGTTCGGGTTCGAGTTACGGTTCGAACGTCGAATAAAACAAGGACATCTTCTTCAATACAATATAATTTCTCTGACGTCATGACAATCAGTGACAGTTGAGTGACGAGGGAGACTATTAGTCCGGTGAGTACGAACATGATACGTCTTGAGGTTGCATAGGTCAGATGGTTCCGATAACGGCCTCGCGTTTGTTTAAAAAAAAATATATTTTAAGCGAGCTTCTAGTCCTTTTACCACTTCTAGTCATTGAACGATGAACTAGAATCCTGACCTTTTAATAGCTTGAAGATCTACAGCTGCTTTCAAAACTAAGATTCATAATCTACTTGAGTCCTGTGTCTCCTTTATCTTTTCAAATCTGCGGAGTAATCTTGAAACTCCGGATACGATTAAATACGTCGCATACTCGTCATTTTGAAGCCGAACAAAACTACTACTACTACTACTACCGAAATCCGCATTTTCTAACTCGGGCGGCCTGCGGCCTGGGCCCGAGTAATAATTAATAAAAGTTTGTCAACTTTACCTGTATGTTGTGTCATTCTGTTAAATAAATCCCTATTAAAATTCCCCCTAAACTGCACACAAGAGTCAAAAATCAACAGAATGATACAACACAGGTGAAGTTGACAAACTTTAATTAAATATTTCCAAATAAAATACGGCATATTTTAAATCCCCATACATTCCCTTACAAACGTATTGAGCTTGGGTTGTCTGTGATTAAATGGGACTGACTGGGAATGGCCATTTTTTTTACACTGGGAAAATGGATTGTACCACTGGGACTGGGATTTTGCTAATGGGACTGGGAATTTCAAAACCACTTTGGGAATGGGAAAGCGTATTGCAAAACAGCATATTATTATAAGCCTTATACATTTTTCAATATGCATTGGTTTGCCGAGACAGTGTAGGAAGTAATTAGCAATACGCGTAAACCACAAATAGCTTTTGGAGAATGCTGGAAATAGCATTTCCGAGCCGGCTCTAGATTTCAAAAATTTAGCGGCTCGCGCCTACGGTGCTCGTTAAACGTCTCCCACCACTTATTTTCCATTTCCTACGGCCCTGCAACGATATTATCCTTGCTGTGATAGGAGACGAAGATGAAGCTGCACATACAACCACAACACGCTCGGGAAGAATCATATGAAAGAGCGGAAATTGATTATTTTTTTTGCAACCATTTATTATTCCACAAAATTCAGGTCAAATAGAGCAACCAAGAGAACGGTTTTTAATACGTTTCAAAGCAAGGAAGTCTTCAAAAAGCACACTTAGAATGCAAACATAGTGAAATAATCATTTACAATTGCCATAAAGTATGAGATCAGGAAATTGTTAGATGAATTATCTAATAGGGTGGTCGCTAGAAGCGAGTCCACGATACTGGGATTTTCTCGAGACTGGGATTTTTTTTTTAAATCGACTGGGAAATGGGATTTGTAGGCTCCCTTCAGGACCCTCTATGAATTGCTGCTATCCTAAGTGCATTTTGATAGTTTGATCCACTTTGGCCTGGGGAGCACCTCCCCACAAAAAATCCTGGCTACGGGCCTGTTATCTCTTACCTAATATTGTAGCCACGTCCGTCGTCGTCATGTCTCTCTGTCCTTTCCTCTCTGGGCTTCCTTTTGGTCTATTGATTGTGCATGAGGGACTGGAAAGTGTCACAAAAAGAACAGTGAATTGGAAAAATAGATAAAGGAAAAGTTAACTACATCAATAATCTTAGATTATTGATGTATTTAGTATTTATTTATTTACTTTTAGTTTCTTGAAGATATTAGCATGCATTTGCTATCTTAAATTCGAGTGGAAATAAAGTTTATTGTATTGTATTGCATCCATTTATAGGCCTACATTACAGGTAGCCCAAGTAGCTGGATATACGGTAACAAACAACAGGAATATCTTATGTGTCTGCTTTCAGGTGAAGTTCTTGGTGCTTTGTGCCATATTCAGGGGCCGTCAGTCTATATTCACTGCAAGGATCAAATACTATCAAGTGTATCTGGTAATCTTGAAAGAAAGATGCAAGATGATTCCATAACAATAGAGGAAGTCCAAAGGAAAATGTCGAGTGAAAGTCAAGGTGATGGAAGAACAGAGCCTGTAAGTAGGACAAATATGCCTGTAGATGAACCAAGTTTTTGAAACTGGGCAGCACTATCCCTTGGATAAATATTTGATCACTGGATAACTTTATCCACTAGATCAGGGTTTTTCCAATGGTGTTGTTCATGTTTACTGAATGACCAAATAAAGAAATTCATATATTAAATGGATGGATGAATGAATGTCAAACAGATAGATGGATGAACAGATGAAGGGAGAAATGAATGAAATAATAAACTAATGATTAAAAAAAGAATGATCGATGAATAGTTGAATGAATAAATTCATGATAGAATGAATGAATCAACTGATGATAGAATAAATTCATGATAGAATGAATGAATACATGAAAGAAAGAATAAGGGAAGCAACACATTAAATGATGAGTAAAATGTGGTAGTCAAAGGGTTAAGCTTCATGCTAAAGTATCTTGTAAATAAACAGCTAGCCTCTATTGTTTTAGAATGTGGTCACTTTTGAGTTCCCAAGGGTGGTGCTTATACAAGAGTTTCAACTGATTTATTTTTCATCTTTCTTTCAATTCCCAACCAATCAAACAGTCAACAACACAGTCTGACGCAGCCAAGATATTTCATGACACGGCTGGCTGGAAACATCTAGAAACAAGTATGAGGTATGAACTAACTTTGAGGTGTTTTGAAATTGGAGGAATGTTTGATATAGCTTCTCTAACCATTAATATATGGAAACATGGATGTAGCAATTTTTTAATTCTTGGAGAACTTCAAAGTTAAAGTTGATTAAATTTTATGCTATTAAATTAGATTACATTTTCAGACCCTTCACGGTAGTGATTTCCTTTGTTTTGTCCTCATGAATTATTAATGAGTTTGAGAATTGTACATACAGTATATATACAGACCTCCTTCACGGTAGTGATTTCCTTTGTTTTGTCCTCATGAATTATTAATGAGTTTGAGAATTGTACATACAGTATATATACAGACCTCCTTCACGGTAGTGATTTCCTTTGTTTTGTCCTCATGAATTATTAATGAGTTTGAGAATTGTACATACAGTATATATACAGACCTCCTTCACGGTAGTGATTTCCTTTGTTTTGTCCTCATGAATTATTAATGAGTTTGAGAATTGTACATACAGTATATATACAGACCTCCTTCACGGTAGTGATTTCCTTTGTTTTATCCTCATGAATTATTAATGAGTTTGAGAATTGTACATACAGTATATATACAGACCTCCTTCACGGTAGTGATTTCCTTTGTTTTGTCCTCATGAATTATTAATGAGTTTGAGAATTGTACATACAGTATATATACAGACCTCCTTCACGGTAGTGATTTCCTTTGTTTTGTCCTCATGAATTATTAATGAGTTTGAGAATTGTACATACAGTATATATACAGACCTCCTTCACGGTAGTGATTTCCTTTGTTTTGTCCTCATGAATTATTAATGAGTTTGAGAATTGTACATACAATATATATACAGACCTCCTTCACGGTAGTGATTTCCTTTGTTTTGTCCTCATGAATTATTAATGAGTTTGAGAATTGTACATACAGTATATATACAGACCTCCTTCACGGTAGTGATTTCCTTTGTTTTGTCCTCATGAATTATTAATGAGTTTGAGAATTGTACATACAGTATATATACAGACCTCCTTCACGGTAGTGATTTCCTTTGTTTTGTCCTCATGAATTATTAATGAGCTTGAGAATTGTACATACAATATATATACAGACCTCCTTCACGGTAGTGATTTCCTTTGTTTTGTCCTCATGAATTATTAATGAGTTTGAGAATTGTACATACAATATATATACAGACCTCCTTCATGGTAGTGATTTCCTTTGTGTTGTCCTCATGAATTATTAATGAGTTTGAGAATTGTACATACAGTATATATACAGACCTCCTTCACGGTAGTGATTTCCTTTGTTTTGTCCTCATGAATTATTAATGAGTTTGAGAATTGTACATACAGTATATATACAGACCTCCTTCACGGTAGTGATTTCCTTTGTTTTGTCCTCATGAATTATTAATGAGTTTGAGAATTGTACATACAGTATATATACAGACCTCCTTCACGGTAGTGATTTCCTTTGTTTTGTCCTCATGAATTATTAATGAGTTTGAGAATTGTACATACAGTATATATACAGACCTCCTTCACGGTAGTGATTTCCTTTGTTTTGTCCTCATGAATTATTAATGAGTTTGAGAATTGTACATACAGTATATATACAGACCTCCTTCACGGTAGTGATTTCCTTTGTTTTGTCCTCATGAATTATTAATGAGTTTGAGAATTGTACATACAGTATATATACAGACCTCCTTCACGGTAGTGATTTCCTTTGTGTTGTCCTCATGAATTATTAATGAGTTTGAGAATTGTACATACAGTATATATACAGACCTCCTTCACGGTAGTGATTTCCTTTGTGTTGTCCTCATGAATTATTAATGAGTTTGAGAATTGTACATACAGTATATATACAGACCTCCTTCACGGTAGTGATTTTCTTTGTGTTGTCCTCATGAATTATTAATGAGTTTGAGAATTGTACATACAGTATATATACAGACCTCCTTCACGGTAGTGATTTCCTTTGTGTTGTCCTCATGAATTATTAATGAGTTTGAGAATTGTACATACAGTATATATACAAACCTCCTTCACGGTAGTGATTTCCTTTGTGTTGTCCTCATGAATTATTAATGAGTTTGAGAATTGTACATACAGTATATATACAGACCTCCTTCACGGTAGTGATTTCCTTTGTGTTGTCCTCATGAATTATTAATGAGTTTGAGAATTGTACTGGTACATGTTACATGGCAGGTGTTACAAGCCCATTAGATCACCTTTACAGACCTTCTTCACGGTAGTGATTTCCTTTGTGTTGTCCTCATGAATTATTACTGAGTTTGAGAATTGTACTGGTACATGTTACATGGCAGGTGTTACAAGCCCATTAGATCACATTTACAGACCTCCTTCACTGTAGTGATTTCCTTTGTGTTGTCCTCATGAATTATTAATAATGAGTTTGAGAATAATTGTTTTAATATGGGATTTTTTATAATGTAGAATATAATTCAAATTAATTGCCATTTTTAGATGCCTTCAGTCAGTGATACAAGGATGTGGTGAAGCATTTAATGACCACATTTCACAGGAGCTTCTTGATCTGATATTCCAAGCCTTGGATCACACAAACAGATTTGTAAGGGAGACTGGTTATCAGTTGTGTGGGTCTCTTGTCAGTCTTGGTAGACCTGAAGGTAAAGCTAAAGGCCCAGGGAGTACTCCCATATAGAAATGGTATGGGTACAAACTGTATGTGTCAGTCTGAAGGTACAGTAAGCTAAAGGCCCAGGGGGTACTCCCATATAGAAATGGTATGGGTATGTGTCAGTCTTGGTAGACCTGAAAGTAAAGCTAAAGGCCCAGGGGGTACTCCCATATAGAAATGGTATGGGTACATGTTTTTTTCAGCCTTGGTAGACCTGAAGGTAAAGCTAAAGGCCCAGGGGGTACTCCCATATAGAAATGGTATGGGTATGGGTCAGTCTTGGTAGACCTGAAGGTAAAGCTAAAGGCCCAGGGGGTACTCCCATATAGAAATGGTATGGGTATGGGTCAGTCTTGGTAGACCTGAAGGTAAAGCTAAAGGCCCAGGGGGGTACTCCCATATAGAAATGGTATGGGTATGGGTCAGTCTTGGTAGACCTGAAGGTAAAGCTAAAGGCTCAGGGGGGTACTCCCATATAGAAATGGTATGGGTATGTGTCAGTCTTGGTAGACCTGAAGGTAAAGCTAAAGGCCCAGGGGGGTACTCCCATATAGAAATGGTATGGGTATGGGTCAGTCTTGGTAGACCTGAAGGTAAAGCTAAAGGCTCAGGGGGGTACTCCCATATAGAAATGGTATGGGTATGTGTCAGTCTTGGTAGATCTGAAGGTAAAGCTAAAGGCCCAGGGGGTACTCCCATATAGAAATGGTATGGGTATGGGTCAGTCTTGGTAGACCTGAAGGTAAAGCTAAAGGCCCAGGGGGGTACTCCCATATAGAAATGGTATGGGTATGTGTCAGTCTTGGTAGACCGGAAGGTAAAGCTAAAGGCTCAGGGGGGTACTCCCATATAGAAATGGTATGGGTATGTGTCAGTCTTGGTAGACCTGAAGGTAAAGCTAAAGGCCCAGGGGGTACTCCCATATAGAAATGGTATGGGTATGGGTCAGTCTTGGTAGACCTGAAGGTAAAGCTAAAGGCCCAGGGGGTACTCCCATATAGAAATGGGATGGGTATGGGACAGTCTTGGTAGACCTGAAGGTAAAGCTAAAGGCCCAGGGGGTACTCCCATATAGAAATGGTATGGGTACATGTATGTGTCAGCCTTGGTAGACCTGAAGGTAAGCTAAAGGCCCAGGGGGTACTCCCATATAGAAATGGTATGGGTATGTGTCAGTCTTGGTAGACCTGATGGTAAAGCTAAAGGCCCAGGGGGTACTCCCATATAGAAATGGTATGGGTATGTGTCAGTCTTGGTAGACCTGATGGTAAAGCTAAAGGACCAGGGGGTACTCCCATATAGAAATGGTATGGGTATGGGTCAGTCTTGGTAGACCTGAAGGTAAAGCTAAAGGCCCAGGGGGTACTCCCATATAGAAATGGTATGGGTATGTGTCAGTCTTGGTAGACCTGATGGTAAAGCTAAAGGCCCAGGGGGTACTCCCATATAGAAATGGTATGGGTATGTGTCAGTCTTGGTAGACCTGATGGTAAAGCTAAAGGCCCAGGGGGTACTCCCATATAGAAATGGTATGGGTATGGGACAGTCTTGGTAGACCTGAAGGTAAAGCTAAAGGCCCAGGGGGTACTCCCATATAGAAATGGTATGGGTATGGGTCAGTCTTGGTAGACCTGAAGGTAAAGCTAAAGGCCCAGGGGGTACTCCCATATAGAAATGGTATGGGTATGGGTCAGTCTTGGTAGACCTGAAGGTAAAGCTAAAGGCCCAGGGGATACTCCCATATAGAAATGGTATGGGAGATGGAGTAAAGGTCATATAAAAGTAGGTGACATTAATTATTAAACAGTGCAGTATCTTCCAATTACCTGTACATAAAATGTTCATTTAGGTGATGACCTACAGCCTACTGCAAGCAGCATAGCACTTGAGAAAAATGCAATTGTACAACATGGAGACCAGTTTGCTGATTACCTTAAAAAAGGTCTTTCAGATAACTGGAGTCAGGTAAAAACAGCATAAAGCAACATAAAAGAATAAATTTTTGCCACCAGCAAGATCAAATTTAGGATATTGCACTACATCCTCAGAAGCCCAGGGGCTTCCCCTGGATTTCCAAGGATGATGGTACATGTACAGTGCAAGTCTATAATATAGGTTGTAGTTCAAACATTTGATGCAGTTTATTATTCAAGGTAAGACTTGCAGCATCCATGGCTACAAGACAGTTCCTTCAAACCCTACCAACAGAAGCAAGAGAAAGATTTTATCCAAAACTTTTACCAGCAATGTGCTTGAATAGGTATAACTCAACAACCTATGTTTGTAATGTGTTGGACAGTCATGGGTAGTGTCTGTGGTAGATCAAGGGGAAGTTAGTGGGACATGGGACATAGTACTGAACCCCCCTGCAGTGTCATAGCTGGTTGTTGGAGACTAGGGAATCCACTCTTTCAGATTCATTCAGAGATACATGTACACATCAGTTCTGTGTAAACTCTAGATCCATCTGCACTGATTGCTGCTTTGTATACCAGTCACAGAAGTGTACAAATAAATAAATAAACACATTTATCAATAAAGAGACAAACAAACAACAAATGTATTTCACAATGAACATAAGGTCAGCAAATCCTTGGTGATTAAGACATTTTAAATTTATGCTCATACAGGTATTACGTTGCCGAAGGAGTAAGGATATATTCTCAAAAAACCTGGAAGATGGTCATGGGTATGGAGGGCAAACACCTGGTTGAGAAATACATTAAAGAAACAGTACGTAACACCAAATGGCAGCTAATAAGTTGTGAAGATCAAGCTCTGTGTCATATACTATTGGCTCAAAATTGCTGATCATTTGAAATGTTTTGAAATTTTAGGTAGAATTCTACGTAATTCAAACCAAAGCTGATAATCATGCTGTACGTGAAGCAGCTTGTGCTTGTATTGCAGAACTGGGTACAAAGGTTTGTATACACACTATCTTGTTGGATTGTATTTCGGCTTCAAACCAACCAATTATTGTTAATTCTCTACTGCAAGGTTTTGTTTTCGTAGTTGTTAGGCTCTTCTTACTGACACAACCAATTCAAATAGTGCTGTAATCGAACTTTTTTCTTCTTCTTTTCTCAGGTAAATCCAGATTGTGATCGTCCATATGTGACAACACTGCTGGATGCTCTGGTAGTGTGCTTTAAGGATGATAGCTGGCCTGTCAGAGATGGTAAGTTATTGCAGTCCTGGGCCCAGTTCAGTCCTAATCCTGGCTTTGCACCAATCAGGGACTCAGGCCAGTGTGCCGTCATTCTAAATTAAAATAATGTTCATTACCACTCTTTGCATTACTACACGATAACCTGAGACGAAAGTTACGGTAATAATGTGAAAGGTGGTGATGCACAAAGTGTGGGACCATATTATGATTCCATAATAATATAAGACGTAACTAATGTAATTTTGTAATCATAGCTGCCTGTGTCGCTTGTGGCAACTTTATCCTCTGCTTTCCAGAGGAGTGCAGGTAAGTACCTACATCTTGACGGTTTCACATACAGACCATCCTTCTTAGCTTTTAAAACTCTTTCCTACATCTAGGTCACACAGAGAAGAGCTTTATCCATTGTTCTTCACAAACCTTGAAGATAACATTCCATCTGTGAGACAAGGAGCTGCAGTCTCATTAGCCAATGTAGTAAAAGCATATGGTAGTGTATTTTGAAGTGATAGTTTCCCTAATCATGTTGCTGCTGTTTTAGTTGCTGCTGCTGTTCTGATTTCAATAATTACATACTGAGCATTCATATTCCTATCTTCCCAAAGGCAAAGCAGAGACATCGATTGTATTCGAAAAGCTACAGGCAGGCTTGAAGGAAGTTGAAAATCAAAAAGAAGCTGCTGAAAAGTAAGTATAAAGTAAGGTATCACCAATGGATAAATGTGTCCAACAAGATCGCTTATTCCCAGTTCATGATATCCAGGTACTCTGGTATGGACAAAGGACCAGCCACATTTGGAGTTGTTAAACGAATGAGAGATAACGACATGGAGCTACACACTAATAGACAGGTACATCTATGTGTGATGTTTAGGACAGGGCTAGGTCACACAACATGGAGGACAAAATAACATGGTTACATTGTACGTCACTAAAAATTGAAAATGGAAAGAAAGGGAGAAATAAAGAAACAACATTTTGAAATCAAAAGAAATTGCTCAAAAATAAAAAGATGGAAAGAGCAGGTTGACAGAAACGACAAAATGGTATCAACAGAAGAAGTGACTATAAAAAAGGTTCCAAAAGAAAACTACGACCCACAAATATCTTAGATTAAAGTATCTTATCTTGAGTGAATATCTGTTTCAAAGTTGTCATTTTTTTTGTAGATGTACTCTTGTGGGTCACTGGCCCCTAAAATGGGAAGAGGTGGAGGCTGCATGGATCATTTGTTTAAAAGAGCACCAGAGCCTTGGGAAATCACTGATGGGTGAGTAGGTCATATATGTAATTCTCTAGTTTATAGATGTATGGATTGCAGATTGGTTGAGTATATTTCTAGATCTTCAATTGATATGGTCTCAGATTCATTGGCACACTGTTAGATGTTTATCGCGTTTCAAACCTAGTATCGTGTTGGCTTCCTTCTCAGGTGTATATGTCTAGTGGTAGAACTATCAGATAATGCTAAGAGCCACCAGGAAGTGATCAGCGCCCTTCCTTTAATGGCGAAAGCGACAGAGATTAGACACTACACTCAACATCCTTATCTACTTGAAACTGTCTGTAAACAGGTAAGGTTATTGCACTGTATGTGGCTGTCCATGCACGCTCTTCAAACCTTGGAAATGAATTTGCAATGGATTTCCAATGGATTTCCAATGGATTTCCAATGGATTTGCAATGAATTTGCAATGGATTTGCAATGGATTTGCAATGGATTTGCTCCAATGGATTTGCAATGAATTTCCAATGGATTTGCAATGGATTTGCAATGGATTTGCAATGGATTTCCAATGGATTTCCAATGGATTTGCAATGAATTTCCAATGGATTTGCAATAAATTTCCAATGGATTTGCAATGGATTTGCAATGAATTTGCAATGGATTTGCAATGAATTTCCAATGGATTTGCAATGAATTTCCAATGGATTTGAAATGAATTTGCAATGGATTTCCAATGGATTTCCAATGGATTTCCAATGGATTTCCAATGAATTTCCAATGGATTTGCAATGAATTTCCAATGGATTTGCAATGAATTTCCAATGGATTTGAAATGAATTTCCAATGGATTTCCAATGGATTTCCAATGGATTTCCAATGGATTTCCAATGGATTTCCAATGGATTTCCAATGAATTTCCAATGGATTTCCAATGAATTTCCAATGGATTTCCAATGAATTTCCAATGGATTTCCCAATGAATTTCCAATGGATTTGCAATGAATTTGCAATGGATTTGCAATGAATTTCCAAGGTTTTCAAGTGTGTGCATTGTTTCCAGTGGTTCGGTGTGTACTGAGGCCAACAATGCATGTCCATGGTCTATTGTCTTGTTTCTGGTTGGTCCTTAATTATCCTTCTCGCTACTCTTAGTTACCAGTTCTCGCAAAGCGTTTAGGCAAGAGAATGTTCAAACAATATCTGGAGCTGTTTATGAATGCGATATTCTACAGCATAGTAAGTTTATTTCTGTTCTGAATTAATTCCATCCTCCCCTCCCTACTCAGCTCTGCTTTCCAACTCGTTAACCTTGTTTGTTCACAGATCAGCGAAAACAATTTGACGTCAGGTGCAGCAAGAGAGTGCTTAATATTCTTAGGCCAGTTTCTTGGTCCATCGATATTAAGAGGACGAGTGGAAATGGCCAATCCAAGGTATAAGTCTTTAAGGTTGTTGTTTATTTACAACATTGATAAAGCTCAACCATTGACTAGCAGTTAAACCTCAACAATAGTTGAAGAAATATAAAACGAACAGCGGACAAGTTTCTATTTTTTTTTATAAAATACAATTATGATTTAAGGCAAGTTTTCAATTTTGTTCGTTTCAAAAATGCTTGAATGCACAATGCTCTGTGCTCTCATAGAGCAAACTAACGTGACTAACTCCTCATGATTGTAAGCTGCTCGGCTGCCGTAGGCGCCTTCATATGCAGCCCGAAAAAGTCCTCCATCAGTTGTAAAGCGCATTGAGACAATGTGAAATGCGCTATATAGGAACCGATTTATTATTATTATTTTTATTATTATTATAGAGCATGCGGAATACGCATCCTTTGGCCAATCAGAGCGCGCGTTATATCATGGTTATTTTATAATGAGTAATACATGTATTTTGAACTGCGTTAAAGTCTGAAGTACGTTGTGCAACAAAATCGTGCAAACCATTGCAAGTTGTACAGCGTTGTGCATTTTTCAACCGGCAAGAACACAACTCGAGAAGTTGCCCGATTGTTCGCTCTGTGTGTTTGCCGTTCTGTCTTTTTGTCAGTCTGTCAGTTAGGGGCCGTCGACATATTCTATATGCCCCGCTTAACGTCCAACGGACGTTTAGGGAGGGGGTTTGAGGCATGGGCGTTAGTGTGAGGCATTTCGAACAAAACACTTTTTTCGGAACTAATCATTGTGATTTTATTGAATAATGTCTTTCTCAGTCAATCAAAATGAGCTCATGTTTATAGCGCCCGAATAGCGCCGGATAGTTCTCTAGCCTAGCTACTCTCGTGTACGGCTGGAAATATCTAGCCTACTCTAAAGTGCATAAATTATGTCAAGCAATAGGTGGACGTTAAGGGACGGGGGGGGGGGGGGGGGGGGGGGGGGGGAGGCGCGGGGGGTATTTTGAACTGCGTTAAAGTCTGAAGTACGGGGTGGCAAGTTGTACAGCGGGTGGGCAAGAACACAACTCGGAAGTTGCCCGATTGTTCGCTCTGACTTTAGTTGGACGTTTAATAAGCAGGCATATAGAATATGTCGACGACCCCTTAGTCTGTCAGTCAGTCTGTCTATCTATCTATCTCTTGTTATTTGGCTCTGTCTGTCTGTCTGTCTGTCAGCCTGTATATCTATCTATCTACATGTATATCTTGTTATTTGGCTCTGTCTGTCTGTCTGTCTGTCTGTCTGTCTGTCTGTCTGTCTGTCTGTCTGTCTGTCTGTCTGTCTGTCTGTCT
Source organism: Actinostola sp. cb2023 (assembly GCA_033675265.1). Classification (NCBI taxonomy): domain Eukaryota; kingdom Metazoa; phylum Cnidaria; class Anthozoa; order Actiniaria; family Actinostolidae; genus Actinostola; species Actinostola sp. cb2023. The sequence goes on along the minus strand of JAUJYZ010000857.1, from coordinate 255,029 downwards.
GTCTGTCTGTCTGTCTGTCTGTCTGTCTGTCTGTCTGTTGAAAACATCAAAAGTAAATAACACTAAAATTGTTTTCACAGATTCTTACCACTCCTGGATCAAGCACTTCACCAAGGTCCTCCAATGTAGTGTTTTAGCTATTGACGAATGCACCTCTACCAAGGACAGTACTTACAATGTATTATACTAAGTGTTTTAGCTATTGACGAATGCACCTCTACCAAGGACAGTACTTACAATGTATTATACTAAGTGTTTTCATAGTCAAATTTGCTAAATTAGGAAAATGCAAAAAAAGCAAGTTTATAGCAAAACAAGTGATGAAGAAACCATCATCATGCAATCATGACATAACTAACTAACATAAGTTAATAAAAGCTCTGTTTAACAAACTCAACTCAATTAAGACTGAATGACGGAAAAGTATAAAACTAACAAATACTTTAGTATTAAAGTGATAGGAACTAGCGATTAAACTAGTCGGAGAGTGTGTTGGTGCATAACCGAATACAATGTGTTAGGGACTAGTGGTTAAACTAGTAGAGAACATAATAAAACATATAAAACGCAACATATACGACGTCATGTCTTTAATTCGAAGATCTGCAGCGCGATCCAAGAGAAAAGGAAAAATGTACAGTCTGTAACCATTTTTTGCAGTTTTTGAATGTCTGCAGTTCATTTGCTACTTGTTCAAACCCTATCAAACTCCTGAAACTTACTAATTCTGACTTGCTCTTTCTTGTGATTCATTTCTTAATTAGATTAATTCTAAAAACTCGTTCCCAGTCCTTTACTCGTTTCCTAAGCGGTCCTCTGTTAAGCGGTCACCCTCTATTAAACGGTCACTTTCACTCAAATTCCCGGAAAACAGTCCCTATACTTACTGTCTGAACTTGACCTCTATTTTAATAGCGGTCAGTTGGCTATTTCCCGAGGGCGACCGCTTAATAGAGGTTTGACTAGTCTTCTTTCAAAATGTTGAAATATGTTTAAAATGTCACTTGCTTTTCGTGCATATCATGACGGCCATCTCACCGCAGAAACGGACGATTCAGGCGCAGGTCATTTGAACATTTCAGTGGAACGTTTTCTTCTAAAAAATCTTGTCTTTCTCAACTTTTGAGCTTGCTTATGACCCAAGCAATCTCGATCACCAAAAACAAACGAGTCAGTTCCACGCATGCCCAGACCGACCGCTGTCGAGCTAAAACTGCTGTCGCAAAGAATCAGAAAGTCGCATTCAGATAAAATAAAATGATCAACTAACAATGCAATGATTCCGTCTGCAAACTCGTGTGTATTGTTGACGATAGTCGTGTTGTCTGAGGTGGTAGCGTTGGTGCGATTTGCACAGAATTCTGTCTTGTTAAACGGTACGATATTGTAGCATACCACAGTGCCATTGACACCTGTTGTGAAGTTACACTCGAGAGTATCGTTTAAAACTGTGGTATTGTATAGAATATCTAAATGCTGGATGGTTAAATTCGTTGTGACTACTTTTCCTGGAAATTGTTTCCTGGCAAATTCCTTGACTTTGACGTGGTCACTCGCTAAGAACCAATGAATGTCGTTTGGATTTGCGCTACCAAACACTGTTTGTTCAATATACCTTGCGCACTGAAAGAATCGTTGCAATCTTGATGCGTTTTTCAGATTAAATGATCTGTCGTCGTCCGATGCATAGTAATCAAACTGACTATCTCCTGTTCTGATGTGAATACCAATGGTTGGTCCTTTAACAAGTGTATCTCTCCATGTTTTAAGTTGCCTCTCAACCGCACTCGAACGTTTGAACAAAAAGTCAAAAGCACATCCAATAAGAGCATATTTTGGTCCATGTGATAATAACGGCGTGATTCCTAATTCCTTGGCTCGCTTCATAAGATATGGGTTTTTATCAACCCCACCCTCAACAAAATACCAAATGGTTGTAATTTCCTCTACTGGCATATCAAAATAACGGCTTAAATTTGTCCCCACAAACCAGTTTCTGAAGTGTCCGCTGTCTTGTATTATCCATCCTTCTGCTCTTCTCAGCTCAGCGCTGGCTGTTCCCCAGTAGTGTCTTCGTGTGTCGAGACCTGTACAGACGTCTAAAGGGGCAGAGTAATTCCAATGGATGTGTTTGGGTGTAAGGTAGTCCTCTATTGGCTCGGGTATGCGCCAGTCAATCAAGAAAGCTCTATCGGTGAGAATTGCCAGGTAAAATAGAGATACTGCAGCGCGCAAACGGTTACCATAACCACAACAGCCTTGTCTATATCCTGGGCAGGTATATGCTAAGTACCTCGCTTCTTGCCTGGAAGCAAGTATATTCCTATGAAGGCGAGCGTATCTCTCTTGCCAACCCGTGCCACACAAGTTTGAATGACTTGACTTGTACTTGAATTTCTTGTACTTATTTCGTGAGGTCATTCGGTTCTGATGATATCCCTTATTCTTCTTTGCTGTCTTTATCTGTTGTTTGATTTGTCGTTTGCCATTGCCATGGTGATAGTGCTGGATGAGCGTATCTGTATTAATGTTCACAACCTCAGCTGAAAGAAGAACATTCAACATAAGCAACAAACTGACAAAAGTGCTTTATTATATCATTCGCTGCCCTGATCTGCTTTGCAGCTCTGTTGTGTGTGCTGTAGGTACAGAGCTTTAGCCATGTTGTGTAGAATATAGAATAGCCAAACATAGTACGCCCGGGAGTACGCCATTATATATACCACCGGCTCCCTCAACTTGGCGGCTACCAAAACTCACTCAAATTAAAATTCTCCCGAAAACGTTTTTCAGTTGGTATTGTTATCGGGACTTGTGGAAAACGCATGCCTTAATCTCATATGTACTAATGTAGTTCGTAAGGTCCACGATAGCTTGCGCTGGCTAGTCCACGACCAAGCGACAAATTACTTTATAACTCATATGTACTGTTTAATATCGGACCGTCCGTTGTTTGACTATAAGGGATCTATAAGGGAGTATTACTAATTTATAAAGCTGCGGACACAGTGGACACAGTGACAGCAGTACCGGACCGTGTGTCCCCTGACAGTTACCTGATAAGTATACATTTCTCCGCCATTGAACTGCTCCAGATAAATTGTACACAACAGTAGTAAATGTAAAGACAGCGATCAATAACAGAAATCCTGCGAGTCTCTTGATGACAACATTTTCTGAGATTTGTTGAAGTTTATACATCTGAAAGAATAAATCGTCAGTCGGTCATCTTACATAAATAGCCTCCTCGGCATGCAACCCTTTATTTCTTTATGTGGAGTTGCATGCGGAGGAGGCTACAATCCCATGCAAAATAAAATGTGCCACCATGAAATCGTAAGTCTCACCCCCCCTCCCCGTCCCCCTCCCCGTTCCAATGTTGATATTTGGGTTCAAAATTCCCTCAAATATTACAAACCATCACTGATCAACATTGTGGAAGGGGAAGGGATCATAGGTGTCTCGTTTATATTGCAGGAGATTGTAGGTCAGTCTCTTGATAGCTCGCCGTGTAGAAACCGTGTTTACATTATTTGTACGTTTGTTTACTTTAAAAGCTAGGTTTCTCATCTGAGTTCTGTAGACTGAAGCAAAACTTTGATTTCGTCGTTAGTTTTCAAATTGAATGCGTTTCACCACTGCTGAGAATTGTTTATTTTTCTACTAAAACTTGGAGGTAGAGAGTCAGTGTTGTGCCTGTGTGAGTTGCTCGGCTATATTTAGTACTAAACACACACAACTCAGTGAATATGGGAAAACTGTTGTCGTTATGTTGCCTTGCATATCATATCAGGTATTCCTTTTTGTCATGCCATATTTCTTTGTCGACTCTCAGTCTATTTGATATATTACTGGGTAAAGTTTAGCCTGCGAATACAGCCGCTTTTTGGCGGTCGCGCCACAGGGTCTCCCCGTGGCGAGCGAAAAAAAGCGGCTGTATTAGCAGGCTAGATAAAGTTATGTGTATTTTAATTTGATCATATCTCGGCGATATCTCGGTTGAACCTTGGTATCTTACTAACCTTCATTTTTCTGACAACTTTCTTAAGTCAGTTGGTCCGGTCGACCATAACGACCCAAGCTGAGACTCGACTGAATACCATCGATTCTCTTTCGGTATTCACCTAGCCTGCGAATACAGCCGCTTTTTTGGCGAGCGTAAAAAAGCGGCTGTATGTATTCACCCGGCAACCAACAGCGTCAGGTAAAAGCTATTCCCCTCGGGGAGTGTATGGGGTAATTATTGGCGTACAAATGTTCCACTTAGCCCTCCCCTAATCTTTTAGTGATCGGCGCGTACATGCCTACATAAGCCCTATCTAAGCATTACAAACATTTTATATTGGGAAAAGTTCAGATGTAAAATCCATCGTTAAATTAAAAAACTCCATTTTCTGCAATGTGCCTAAAAAAATGTGGATACAACGATTCGCTGTATAAATTTGATATTTTTTATTTGAGAAAAATCCCAGCCTATTTTCTGTACAAATAGCCAATAAAGACGAGACAAGAAACACGTTTTGTGCTTCATTACCGGATTACAGGAAGACTATGATATAAAAGCTTTATTTATTACCAAACTACATTACATCAGACATTGATAACAACTTTTAATGTAAAAATTGTTTGTCATAAATCTTTATTTGATAAATCCACAACTAGTTTTAATGTTTCTTTACTACGCGTTTGCACTGAGAAAACTTACAGTATTTTGAATTTAGGTTTCACTTTGTTTCAACTTTTTATCACTACAGCAAGAGAGGAGGTCAGAGAGGAGTTTGCTATGGTCTAGTTATCTAAACAAATAAGGACGCAACACACAGGAAAAAAGTACCTACGCCTGCGGTGTATCGTCACTCGAGGTTGTTCTTATGTTCTTCACGTCTGAAGTAGGAATTGATCTCGAGAGTATACGAGACGGCTTGCAGGGATGTTAGACATATTAGCATGTCTCTTTGGAGTAAGGCTACAATTAGTGTGATTCGCAAACACAATGCAAACGCACGCATATAGAGTGATGGAACTTAACCCGTGAAACAGATATTAACCAAGTAGATATTACTAGACACTAATTCCATTGTTTTCTTTTGTGTTGATTTGACTATTAGTCACTAACTATTAGATGTTGTTTCACTGGTTAAGTGCCATCACTCTATGAACCAAAATGTCTAAAAGCCTCGTGATTCTTGCTCAGTTCTGTCACATCTATTGCACCTCCTTTACAAGCATCACCAAGCAGGTTGATCACTACTAAAAGACAAGCAACTATCATAACAAGACTGTTAGAGCCACTTATTGATTTAAAACTCCTTTTCGAGACTCAATCCAGACTGATTCATGGAGTTGAAGACAAGACATAGCTGCAGTGTGATACTATTGCATTGTGCTAACTGTGCAACTATATTGTTCACACCTTTCATTCAGGTCCATGACTCAGTTTGAAGAAAGTTTGTTAGCCTGTCAATGCGTACCATAAGAAGGTTACATGGAACAACTAGTAAAACCTTTTAGAAAACAACATACGTTAATCAGTACTGGCGAGCCTCTGTTCAAAAAGTAGAGTAAAAACCCGCGTATAAGATATGGTGGATTAAGAACCAACATACTGAACTGATTCGACTTCCCGCAACACTATAAGAACCTGTTTCAGCCTGACACTGATTAGTTCTTATTGGTTAAAGTCAGTACTAAATACCGTATGGCTGTTTATGGGGCACAGGTTTATAGTATTATGATATAGAAGCACCACACGAGGACAAAAATAAGAACCCAAGCAGTCTGGGGTGTTTACCATTTACCGGAAAACCCGGAAATTCCGGTTGGAAAAACAAATGGTATGTGTCATTCCGATCGGAAAGTTCCGAAAAACTCGGTCTAGCGATCGAGGTAATCCACTTTTCCCGCTCTTTTCGGTTTTTCCGTAGACGCGTGTACCATTAGACCGAGTTTTCCGGAACTTTCCGAACAAAATGACACATACCTTTTTTTTCCAGTTTTTCCGAGTCGAAAATTGGTAAGCACCCCTGATTTCACACTAGAAGATAATATACAAGAACCAGGCTAACTTGGAAACATACAGGTTCTTTTACGCGGGTTTTTAGTGTATTCATAACTTGAGGCTACATATGCACATGATTGATAATATATGTCACTTTCTTGAAAGGTTAGGTAGAAGAACAAAAACAGTTTACTGAGTTTGATACTTGTAGACAAGCCATATCTACTGTACTACAGTTATCTCATATTATGTCTATCTATACTGTTACAAAAGGACTTTACAAATATATATAATTTATCAATTTATTCTTTCTAACTGGCTTAATATAATAGAGCCATGTGGTAATAGTCAGATATATTTACAATAGACTATCAACAGGAAATTCACTATATTACAGTTATCGATAGTCCGTTACTCATCTTAGCCGCTTTTTCTTGGATTTAGATCTCATCCCTGCTAAAGGTAAGAAAACATCATCATTATTATAATTATTATTATTATTACTATTATTATCATTATTATTATCATTATTATTATTACTGTTATTATTATTATTACTATTATTTATTATTATTATTATTATTATTATTACTACTACTATTATTATTATTATTATTATTATTATATTCATATTTATTGTTTGTATTGTAATATCATTAGTTAATTGTTATTGAACAATCCAAGCGATCATTTTTGTAAATAAGGATTTTGTATCTATTTTTTATCTCTTATTTGTAATTTGTTTTGAGAAATAAAGTTATTATTATTATTATTATTATCATTACTACTACTACTACTACTACAACTATTATTATTATTACTATTATTATTATTATTATTACTACTACTACTATTATTATTATTATTATTAACAACGATTGGTAAACAATTACCAAAATCTTTAAAGCTATTTTAATAAGTCATTGTCCATCATTACTCTTGCTACATTGGGTGTGTGTGGACAGGGGGAAGACATAGTTTGATACTGCTTAGGGTGTTTAAACCTAAAATGTCACAATTATGATCTTGTATAACAGTTAAATATGTTACCAGTTACCATCTCTCCTTGTTCACTGTTACTATGGGGATTATTTCCCCCTGATGTGTATTGGGTTACCTGGGGGATTAGGACCCCCAAGAGGTGGTGTGCCTAAGGGATTAGGACCCTCAAGAGGTGGTGTGCCTGGGGAATTAGGACCCCCAAGGGTGTGTACCTGAGGGATTAGGACCCCAAGAGGTGGTGTGCCTGGGGGATTAGGACCCCCAAGAGATGGTGTGCCTGGGGTATTAGGACCCCCAGGTGTGTGTACCGAGGGATTAGGACCCTCAAGAGGTGGTGTGCCTGGGGGATTAGGACCCCCAAAAGGTGATGTGCCTGGGGGATTAGGACCCTTAAGAGGTGATGTGCCTGGGGGATTTGAACCCCCAGGTGTGTGTACCCAAGGGATTAGAACCCCCAAGAGGTGGTGTGCCTGGGGGATTAGAACCCCCAGGTGTGTGTACCCAAGGGATTAGAACCCCCAAGAGGTGGTGTGCCTGGGGGATTTGAACCCCCAGGTGTGTGTACCCAAGGGATTAGAACCCCCAAGAGGTGGTGTGCCTGGGGGATTTGAACCCCCCAGGGGTGTGTGTACCCAAGGGATTAGAACCCCCAAGAGGTGGTGTTCCTGGGGGATTAGAACCCCCAGGTGTGTGTACCCAAAGGATTAGGACCCTCAAGGGGTGGTGTGCCCGGGGGATTAGGACCCCCAATAGGTGCTGTGCCTGGGTGATTAGGACCCTCAAGAGGTAGTGTGCCTGGGGTATTAGGACCCCAAGGTATGGGTACCCAGGGGATTAGGACCCTCAAGAGGTGGTGTGCCTGGGGGATTAGGACCCCCAGGGGTGTGTACCCAAGGGATTAGGACCCTCAAGGGGAGGTGTGCCCGGAGGATTATGACCCCCAGGTCTGTGTACCCAAGGGATTAGGACCCTCAAAGGGTGGTGTGCCAGGGGGATTAGAACCCCCAGGTGTGTGTACCCAAAGGATTAGGACCCTCAAGGGGTGGTGTGCCTGGGGGATTAGGATCCCCAATAGGTGGTGTGCCTGGGTGATTAGGACCCCCAAGGGTTTGTACCTGAGGGATTAGGACCCCCAAGAGGTGGTGTGCCTGGGGGATTAGGACCCCCAAGAGATGGTGTGCCTGGGGTATTAGGACCCCCAGGTGTGTGTACCGAGGGATTAGGACCCCCAAGAGGTGATGTGCCTAGGGGATTAGGACCCTTAAGAGGTGATGTGCCTGGGGGATTAGGACCCTTAAGAGGTGATGTGCCTGGGGGATTAGGACCCTCAAGAGGTGGTGTGCCTGGGGGATTAGGACCCCCAAGAGGTGATGTGCCTAGGGGATTAGGACCCTTAAGAGGTGATGTGCCTGGGGGATTAGGACCCTCAAGAGGTGGTGTGCCTGGGGGATTAGGACCCCCAAGAGGTGATGTGCCTAGGGGATTAGGACCCTTAAGAGGTGATGTGCCTGGGGGATTAGGACCCTTAAGAGGTGGTGTGCCTGGGGGATTAGGAGGTGGTGTGGGGGGATTAGGACCCCCAAGAGGTGATGTGCCTGGGGATTAGGACCCCCAAAAGGTGATGTGCCTGGGGGATTAGGACCCTTAAGAGGTGATGTGCCTGGGGGATTAGGACCCTTAAGAGGTGGTGTGCCTGGGGGATTAGGACCCCCAAGAGGTGATGTGCCTGGGGGATTAGGACCCTCAAGAGGTGGTGTGCCTGGGGGATATGAACCCCCAGGTGTGTGTACCCAAGGGATTAGAACTCCCAAGAGGTGGTGTGCCTGGGGGATTAGAACCCCCAGGTGTGTGTACCCAAGGGATTAGAACCCCCAAGAGGTGGTGTGCCTGGGTGATTAGGACCCTCAAGAGGTGGTGTGCCTGGGGGATTAGGACCCCCAGGGGTGTGTACCCAAGGGATTAGGACCCTCAAGGGGAGGTGTGCCCAGAGGATTAGGACCCCCAGGTGTGTGTACCCAAGGGATTAGGACCCTCAAAGGGTGGTGTGCCAGGGGGATTAGAACCCCCAGGTGTGTGTACCCAAAGGATTAGGACCCTCAAGGGGTGGTGTGCCCGGGGGATTAGGATCCCCAATAGGTGGTGTGCCTGGGTGATTAGGACCCTGAAGAGTTGATGTGTCTGGGGGATTAGAACCCCCAGGTGTGTGTACCCAAGGGATTAGGACCCTCAAGAGGTGGTGTGCCTGGGGATTAGAACCCCCAGGTGTGTGTGCCTGGGTGATTAGGACCCCCAAGGGTGTGTACCTGAGGGATTAGGACCCCCAAGAGGTGGTGTGCCTGGGGGATTAGGACCCCCAAGAGATGGTGTACCTGAGGGATTAGGACCCTCAGGGTTGTGATGATTCTAGGGTTGTCCCTTATCCATTTCCTTTGGAATGCTTCATCCTCATCCCCTTACCCCACAAATTATGCATGTCTATTGTTATGGGATTATTAGCAGGTTGGAGTCATTAACACTGCCACTACAGTCACATCCATTGTCACAATCATGATCTTGTATAACAATCAAATATGTTACTATCATTCATTATCATCATCATAAGTTTCATCCTGGCCAGTATCCATCATGACTACCACCACTATAAATACATTACAGTATTTTGCCATTTCCCCTATTATCATCATTACAAATAATAATCAATCAGCTCCTCTAGTTTAGATCCCTTACCTTGTCTTGCCTTTAATTGTTCTCTCTAAAACAACAAATGTAGATATGTCAATCATTTTGGAATCACAATGAACATATAGGCTGTGATTCCTCATACAATGCAACATTGTCAATGTCACGACCGTCTTCAATTAGATTACATATTCTCACCATTTCTAACTCTTCCAGAGCTTCACTGATAGCTTGTTCTAGACTTATTCTTGCTTTTTTGGCCCTGCATAAAAGTAATTAGATGAAAAAATGAATGAATAAATGAATGACTTTGTTTTTTTAATGTATTTAAAAAATTTAAATGTATTTTAAAAATGCCAGGTAATTCAAACCATAGATGTACATGTAAGGTTCACCTGTATTTCTTTTTCCTTGCTTTGTCATCTAATGTACGGAGCCCCTCGTTTAGAGTCTTTAGACGATCTACTTCAACTTGACTAAAGGTGTGGTCTCCAAACCACATGACCCATTTCTAGAATGTACAACAGTTTATTCAATTTAAATGTTATACTAACTGAACCTTGGGAAAATCGGAAGGGCATCAATGAATGTCTTGTAACCTCTATAAGGCAATGAAATATTATTCTCCTAAAGGACTAACTTGGTCATACCTTTCCATCATCTGGTTTTCCTTTTCCCACTTTACTTTCATCCACAATCTTTCCAGGCCATGATGGCAGACCTCTAGCCTGGGCCCATACGACATCACCAACATCAAAATGTGGTCTCATATGAGGTATAGTCAGATCTCCAAACATGTCGGGTCTAAACGATGCTGAAACAAGGTTCTGGTTGGCCTTCAAGTTTGGGCCAAGGAATTTACTCTGAATACCTTGTTCTAGAGAATGCAACAAATAAACAGTATTTAGTAGTATGTCACATGCAGGTTGGCTACTCTGTTCAGCTCAGGTCCCAAATGGAACAGGAGCCAGATGGAGAGCACCAATATTGTCCCTACCATTACAAGTCTCATTGCATCCTCCATTGTACAGTTCTTTAGCAGTGTTGTGTACTTGATTACTGATTGTGAATGGTTCCTCCAACTCACGACTATCACCTGGATAACATCATCCCATGTCAATACTCTCACAAACATTAATGTCATATTAAAGTATATATAAACCCTGTGGTTGCATAGTTGCCATGGGAACTGGGTACTTAACAAATTTACAATAGTTTCGCGTGGTATGTCCTCTTATTTACCACGGTTGGCGCCATCTCATCGTCAAAATTGTTAAGTGGATTCACTCGGCTACGCCTCGTGAATCCACAACAATTTTGACGATTCGATGACGCCAACCGTGGTATATAAGAGGACATACCACAAGAAACTATTGTAAATTTTTTTTTTTACCACAACAGATGGAGAAAACATCCGAAAACGCCGAAAAATGTTGAAAGAAAAACTGATTCAAGCGCGCTAGCTCCATGTGCGAGCGAACACGCAATTTCCGTGGTATGTACTCTTATTTACCACGACTCTAAGCCAATCAGAGAGCGAGAAACTGACTAGTTGTGGTAAAAACAATGTTTCAAAACAATGTCATAATGCCGTTGTTCGATGTTTGATCCTTTTGACTGGAATGAATGTTGTTACTAGACATTTGTTATGTCAAAGTTGAGTAAAAGATCAAATTTATGTATTATTAGCAATCCTTATTGAATGTTGAAATGTTTCTATCTAAATGTCTGCAAATCACCTCAAAGAGTCGTTGTAATACAATGGTGTTCAGACTTTGGTAGAATTGAAGGCATCATTACAAATATGATTTATTGTATGGGTTATGTTTTCCTTGATGAGAGCTGACCACAGAGAGTACATATACTACATTTTCAACATTTATTTCTTGTAATTAACATACATCTGCATGTATCACTGGCTTCCATAAATCAGCTTTCTGCCTCATGCACTATTTTAGCATTTTATTTCTCCATGTTTCTTTTCTCTCTCACACACTAAAAAACTTATACTCCTCATGCTAAAAGATCAAGCTTACTTTTGGATATTAAATTTCTCCTTTAGATATAAACTGATGAGCCAATTACACTCCAGGCTCTATAGAAGTGGGATTCACCACACCATAAAGATTCTAGGCAAGGAACACATAACCCTGTTCCTTTCGTATTAAAATGATATAGACCTTATGCATAAATGGTAGAATCGTAATATCTGATTTCCTTTGTTATTGGGAATATATTACAGCAATATCTGACCATCTCTTTGAAGAGAGGGTTTTCAATAATGAACATACCAAATTTTAGGGCTGTACTATGCAATCTTGAAAAGTTATAGTGATTTGAAATTACAAAGATTTGTACCAGAAACCGGACTTTGGCCCTAAATGCCTCGTTTCCATGTATTTTGCACCTTTCAAATGCTTATTACTTTATGATGGTTTTATTTATTACAGTGAGGACACACTAACTGGGACCACTTGAGCAAAACTGACCAATCAGATTACACCTGAAAATAATCACATTCCAACAAAAGTTGTCTGGGCCAATCAGCATTATAGTCATAATGATGATTGGCGCAGATGACTTTTGTTGGAATGTGATTATTTTCAGCTGTAATCTGATTGGTCAGTTTTGCTCAAGGGGTCCCGGTTAGTGTGTCCTCACTGTAATGCACTTTTGGGGTAGTTACTAAACTGTGGATGATCTTTCAATCTATTATCTTACCTTTACTTAACTCGTTATTCTTTCAGTTATTGCAAATTTATGCAAAGTACAGAAATCGAGTATTGCATAGGGTGTATAGAAATATAAATTCACTCTACAACATTCTATGTTGTAAAATAGTTGATGGGCACTATTAACAGTTTGTATAAACACTGACAACACTATACATTATCTTTAACTGCCCATACCATGTCTGAGGTCTATCACACAATCAGTGGTTGAATCATCAAAAGGATGTCCCTCAGTACATTCTTCATTTGAGCTGTAATAGTCCTCTTTGTCACCTTCATTGCAGTTGTCAGGGGGATCAGGATAGACTTCAATAGCTTCACATGATCGCTTCATGCCCAGTAGAGGATTAGTCTCATAGTAATTGACTTTATCTACATAGTTTGTGGGTATGATAGAGTCTCTCTTTTCTATTGTTCTTGTTTTGGAATCACCTCCTTTTGTACAAGTACTAACTTGGTTTGGAGGTGTTTCTTTTTCTTTCTTACTTTTAGCACAGTGAGTGTTTGATTGTCCAGTTTTTTCAATAGGAAAGTTCAACTTTTGTTCAACTGGAAAGTTTGGAGTTCTTACTGGGGTTATGTCATTGTCTACTTGATGTTGGTATTTCTGAGATTCAACCTCAGAAGAAAATTCTTTTTTTGAAGTATCACTTTCAGATAATGCAGAGGATAAAGTCTTCTGGTTTTGCAATGGAGATATACTGTAATGTGAAGGACTTTGAGTTACTGCCAACTCATCACTTTGATCTGTAGATACTGACCCCATACCAGTAACTACTGGTTTCCCTGTATTGTTACTAGACAAGTTATTTCTTTTTGTGGATGTAAGTTCATTTTTCCACAAACTATTTGTCTCATGGTGAAGTCTCATAGTCTCACTGCAAGTGCTTGAACTTTGAAGTCCAGTTGTTGTTGAAGCAGAGCTGACATTCACTAGAGAACATAGTGCAGGCTCAGGGCATTTTTCCTGAGAAATAATCTTGATAGGCTTTTGATAATGTGAGAGGTGGTCTGACTTGGTAGTGGTGCTTTGGTGTGCTTGGCTAACTGATGCAGCACTCACAGTCAATGGAGGAGATGATATGTGCAATGATGAGGCAGTGTTTGGAGGAGGAGATGCATATGGGGATCTCGTCCCCCCACCTTGGTCCTCTGGCACAGTGCTTACTGGGGAAGCTGATGGTGATGGAGTCACAGAGTGAGTTTTAGACTGTGTATTCCCAACTGCTTTAGTTGTGTCAGATGTTGATATGACTTGCCCTTGCTTGACTGATGGAACCACAGGATGTTTTGATGAGGCATCAGACGCTACCAATCCACCTAGGTTGGCAACTTGTTGTGTATTTGTATGAGGATTCATATGCATCATTTGGTATGCTAGTTGGAGCTGATTGGGACCTTGAACTAATCCAGCTGATGGGAAAGTATTGTATGCACTGGCAAGATGAGCTAATGTTTGAGCAAACCGTGGTGCTGTTCCACCAGCTGCAGGGGCAATTGGAACAAAAGACTCAAATGCTGCAGCAACTGCAGGGTTCTGAAGACCCTGGGGGTGTATCATTTGGAGAGAAGTTGCTACACAAGTTGGGGTGGATGGTGAACTTCCAGTTGAAGTTACTGAAACACTTGATGGCTGATTTGTAGAGGTTGGCATGACAATACCAAACATGTAAGGATTAGGATATGCAAACTGACCAATATTACCAGCAGCAACAGCCTGAATTCCAGGATATGCTGCTTTAGTACCATTAGGTGTGATAAATGCCATTGCATTTCCTGGCACTGCACTTGGGTACATGGCATTCTGGAGTTGATAAGGTCCTTTGTACTGATTCACACCAAAACCTTGAGGATTTATTGGGAACATCTGGTTGGTAGTTGTCCCTTGTACATACATACCAGGAACCTGGAAACTAATTTTCCCCTGTGCAGCCTCAGATGCCACGCCCTGTGTTACTGGTTGTTGATTGTTGCTAGTCAGGGTAGTTGTTGTTGAGGAGCTCTTGTTCTGTTGTTGGCTATATGAAGCTTGAGATATCTGTAATTGCTGAGCAGAAGCAGCTACATATGGGTAGTTTGAAGGAAACATTCCAATTCCAGGTGCTGCAGCAACATACATCATTCCAGGTGGGGCTTGAATTCTTGGGGTCGCAACCACTGGATAACTACTGGAGGGTGTAATTGAAGGACTTATTACCACACTATCTTTTCCACTTCCAACAACACTACTGCTCTGATTGGTCAAAACTTGTGGAGACTGAAGATTAGAACCTGCTACAGATGAAGTTTGACCAACTCCCTGGTAATTAGTTGTCATGTAAATTGATGGCATTGTAACTTGATGTGGTAAAGACTGATGAGCCATAGCCTGCCTTGATACAGCCATGTATGAACTAACAGCAGAGGTGGTGCTGGTAACATTCTTAGCAACTGAGGAAACTGTTGTAACTATGGTACTTGGTGTCTGGTAAGACACTTGACCAATGGTGTTCATTACTGATGACATAGGTACTGGCCATTGACAGGAAGCAGGAAGAGTAGTAGCTGCAGCAGGGCTTGATATCACAGCAGTTAGTGGAGGTATCATAGGTGAAGTATTACCAACTCCTTTACCAAATTTAGATTTATTATCAGTTTTTACTTCAGCTTTGGGTTTTGGTCTAGCTCTTGGAGTAGGTCTAGCCCTTGATTTGGACTTGGTTGGTGGTTTAGTAGGTACCTTTATAGTATCAGTGGATATGGGGGCTATACCATCTAGTGGTGCAAACACACTTGGTAAGGTTGGTGTACTTATAATCGGTACAACTGCTGTTTTACAGGTTGACTCAGTCAATATTGGAGTTGAAACAGTTGTTACCAAAGAAACAGTAGTACTACATGTAGTCTTTGGTTGTGTTGGAAATGTTGACATGTTAACACTCCATGGCTTATTGTTACTCTGCAATGAACTTGTCACAGTTGGTACTGTGGTAGTACTTGAAGAAAATGTTTCTATGAAAACTGGCTTTTTGTCAGAAACCTGAGTAATCACATTCTGTGCCATGGTGACTACAACTGAAACAGTTGACGGAGTAACAGTATTTGAAACACCCTTAGGGAATGCAAACTCATTGTTGGTCTTGAGTGGTAGTGACCCAGTTGGATGAAGTGGTCCTCTATTTGGTCCTGGATTGAAGAATTTAGAGCTGCTAACAATACTAGCAAAACTCGGAAGAGGGCCTTGATTGAGAGCACCAAGATTATTTGGAACATTTTGTACAGGACTGCTTATTGGTATTGGGGGTGGGCTTGGGATATCAGATAAAGGACTTGATACTTTCCTTGACTTCTTTGCCTTAGAACCATCAGACAATTTGGAACGTGAACGACTTGAAACTGAAAAAGATATCAATAAAAATTCCAATTAAAGTAGGTATAATAGAATTGTGTTATTCACATCACATGATATTATATATTAACAATAATAGTCTTAATTCTTAAATTAACCCACTATTCAAGTCTGTATTCTCACTCTTTGCATAACTGCGTATGCGACCACCTGAAGTGAAAGTTGTGACTGGTATGTAAGTTTGCAATAGACTTCATAAACATCTAATATGCCAAATGTGGCTTGTTTGATGTCTCAAGTCTAATCTTACTGCATAATAATAATAATAATAATTATTATTATTATTATTATTATTATTATTATTATTATCATATTCATTAATAATTCAATTAATTTTGTAAATAACACTGTGATTCTCTCACGGAAGTGTTTTATTAAAGATTATTATTATAAGGAAAACACAATAGAAATCATAACAGTGGCAGAGGTTGTATTTCTGATACAAACTCGTCTTCAGTACTGTCTGGGAATTAAAATGTTGATAATTCCCATACAGTACTGCTGCTCATATTGTATCTATTACTTATTTACTGTAAAAATGTCTTATTTACAATATGTCTAATAAATATATTAAATATCAATTGATAACTATTATTAATGTTTAATGCAAATAGTGGTAAGTCACGCTCGTATTGTAGATGAATGCTAATACATGTTTGTCCTCTTGAAAGGTAAAAAGTGGTTGTAACTAGAGCTGGTCGCTTACGAGAATGGGTTTTCATAAATGACCACGCACTGAAACAATAGAAACTAGTCGCTTACGAGAGCTTTTAGTTCTTGTGATGTATTATACATGTATATGATATACTGCCCACAACAGTATTGTGAGCCTAAGACTTACTGAAGAAAGTTTTGCGTGTTGACTAATACGAATCAGACTCTGAGTGATTGCTTACGAGAGATTAAAAATATAGGAACCACCTAGTTGGTAATTAGCAAAAGTGGTTGCAGTCGCTTACAAGAGTTTTAATTACAGACTTTGAGTGACAATACAACCTGGATTTCGTAAAGGCATTCATAATTATAGTTGGTCGCATACGATAGTGGTTGCGAGGAGAGCTTCGACTGTAATTTGTAAAGAATTACAGAAATGAACAAACAGTGGGACTTGCCTCTATGTACTAAAACTACAAGTACTTATTACTACATTATTACTACAAGTACTTAATCATAACTTCTATTTGCATTACTACTGTACATCACATGTACATGTATGTCTAAATAAATTGACATTTATTTATAAACTACATGTACATAGATTTCGCCAATGTAGCACAGAACTGAATAAAGCCTCTATTTATAGCTACTGTAGTTCATTGTAGGAGTAGTAATTCATGTGTACCCATGTACCTTTTTTAGATGTGAGGTTCCCATCAATAGGTGAAAACTTAGAAGTTTTTTTCCCTGCTTGTTTGTGTTTCTGGTTCAATGGTTTTTGCAACAGCATCTGATCCACAAAGCTCTTTCCCTTTAGTCTATTACTGTCACAAAGTCTACATGTTGACGACTTGCCATCAACCGTAGGTAATTCATCTTTCCATTCCTTATTGTGTACACTTGTATCAAAGTTGAATACCCGGTGAACATGAAATGGACAGTCTAGTCCACACTTGCAAGTGCCTTCAGCCTTGAGATATTCTATGACATGCTCGTATGACTTGAGGCGACTGCTACTTGGGCTGTAGCAATAACAATAAAGTTGTAAATTCAGCATATTAGTATTATTACTCTGATAACCTTTACATACTTGTATAACTAGCAAAATAATATACTCCACACTAGAAACAAACCTCCAACAAAATACAGTATAAGAATTTCAATGAGTAAAAATTATAATCCCATGGGCCATATATAGTAAACGTCTGTGACCGTTTTCTGCTTGTTAATTGTACACAGGCTGCCCTTTTAAAGTTCATTGTGTAACTTTAGGCGTTTTAAATAGCACAGATACATAGAACTGGATATTTTAGCGGGTATTTCATCAACTCTTCAAGCATGACACATTGAATTTTACAGTTTTAGGCTTTCAACACGACAACGACTTCCAAGTTGGATACTGGATGAAACAGCTTTTAAACAAACCAGCGGGACTTAAGAGAACTATTAGCTCATTCACAAAGCCTTTCAACGATAAAATAATTGAGTTAAGGTAAACTTTTACTACAAACCTTATGTATTGTATCGAGCCATTTTCTAGGATTCTATTCCAACCTTTTGGTATTTCGACGTATTTTATTCCATCATTTTTCCCCGTTGAATATGTTTTCCCCTGGATCATGATAATCCATCAACAGACAAACTGCTAAATTGCTGTGTGTTTCGTACGCTTAAAACTTTACACAACGTGGCGGGAACATGAACAATGCAACAACGACTGGCGCCCAAACACCAGACATCAATCCTGCATCTTGTCCATGACGATGTCAGGCATTTACACCAATGGACACATGTTTTTCGACTGAATCACATAAAAAGGTGTCTGTAAAATAAGATAAAGAATTTCTGATGAGCTCTCAGCCTCAAATTCCAAAGAAGTCCAAGTATTTACATGTGAAAGAGAAGTTCAGCAATGTTAGAAAAAGCCGCCATATTGAATTTGGTTTCGTGTCATTCGGAGTTCGGCGCATGGTCACCGCTGAATATTTTCCTGTTCGCTGGCGTAAATACACAGGCAGCCCATCATATGGGCGACATATCACCAATTCATCATCTATATGCTATAATTTCAGTAAGCCCTCTACGCTCAATAATTTAACTTTCTCCAAGGTATGGAGAATGTGGGAACTGTTAGTTTAGATAGGGAAGGCTGCAAACCTTTGGGAATGATCCGCTGGCGGGCTCCTGCCGCTGGTCAGTGGTATCCGGAGGGGGGGAATCCCACAAAGTGGTTGGGATGTTCGTCGTGCTTTTAGCCCGGGGTATCCAATCGATAAAATCGATAGCCGATATCAATCGATGACAATCGATGACAGTCGATATCAATTAATCGATTGATATTGGTAATCGATGAAAATCGATGTGGAGGTTTTCTGTGACCAATAAAAATCGATAACGTAATTTCATCGATTTCATCGATTTCATCGATCTTCAATGAAAATCGATAAGGCTTAACGAATAATGTTCAAAACGATCGTTTTGGACAGTCTAGTCCACACAGGCTGCCCTTTTAAAGTTCATTGTGTAACTTTAGGCGTTTTAAATAGTACAGATACATAGAACTGGATATTTTAGCGGGTATTTCATCAACTCTTCAAGCATGACACATTGAATATAGCCATATGCGATAGATATGCCGTGACGGCAATCTACGACGTGAAAACAGGTAAAATGCCATCGTAGATTGCCGTCGACGTCGTCAACGGCGAGTCATTTTGAACATTTCACGCGCCGTCGTCCTTACGTTCGCGTTGTAGAATTTTCTGATGGAGTTCTTCAGTGAGAAGCTAGCTAGAGTATTGAAAAACACTGGTAATTGCAGATTTATACAAGCGAACAATAAATTTGCCAACAGCATCAGAATTAGTTGTTATACTGAATAGAATGATTTTGATTTTGATACCTGACCAGCAGATTCCGATCCAATCGATATTAATTGATTAATTGATTTTAATCGATTGGCACCTTTTTGTGTGACTATCGATTTTTATCGATTGCCCGATGTCAATCGATCAATTAGCTAATTATATTGATTGATATCGATTTATCGATTGCCTTTCCGATGATCGATTTTCATCGATTGGATACCCCGGGTTTTAGGGATCTAGATTCGCGATTTGGTACCTCCTAGTAGGGTGTCACAAATCTAAAAGGACCACAAGAGACTAAGCGGTACCATTTAGGGTGTTTGTCAGTAAATAAGATACCCGAGATAAGATAATGACAGCCGGAATGACAGTTGTAGCTTTTGTCATTTTAGAGTTGGTACCTTTTAGGGTTAAAATTATTTGTTGTCACGCCCACCTGGACAAGACTCAGGTATCTTTTAGGGTCATTTTCAAAATTTCCTACGAGCATCCCAACCACTTTATATATGGGAGTCCCGCCGCCCCCGGGGGGTGGGGTACGATCGTCTTTATAGACAGAGCCCATAAGTAGGTACCCTGGTTCCAGAGGGGAGCAACATGTTTGATTTGCAGCAACTCGTTAATTTGCAGCAACAGTGATTGGTCATGATTATACTAGTTTTATGGTTATTGGTCAATTTCGTGTTTAGATCAGGCTGGCTATTATCGAGAACTCGGGCTTCTTAATAAAGCTATTTTGATAGGTTATGGCCTTGCAAATGTGAAGCAAAAACTTATTTCTATCATCTAAAGCAGTAGCTTTAGCCTATTACTGCACAATTCAGTTCTGTAAAATATAATTTCTACAGTCGACAATACCAGCTCAGAATGAAAATGCAAGGTCAGTACTTTCCCTAGTTTCAAAGTACATCACGTGGTATTATTCTGCGCATTTGATTGGCTGGTTATCTCATGAATAATTAATGAGTATGAGAAAGTCGGTTCAAATCAAGAAGTAATGTTTCAAAGCCGAGAATGAGGACTAGACGGGGTTTCCAGTCCGGGCCGAGGCGAAGCCGAGGACTGGAAACCCCGCCTAGTCCGAATTCAAGGCTTTGGAATGACTTCTCATACTCATTAATTATTACATGCAATGGCCTAAAGGCAATAAATATCCTTGGAATATTCCGGAATAATGACGTCATCCGTTTTCCACAGAATCTGGAATTATTCCTATTCCGGAATATTAAAGGTCAATCGAACGCACCGTATGGCAGAAAATCGTCTTTCCTGATTTTTCGCCTTACTAGAGATTGCATCTGCTCAGAATCTTTTCCAATATCATTTTTTGAACAAAGCCAAGGATTGTACGTCAAAACATCTTGACAATCAGCGAATTTGGAAATGGTTGTCTCAAAAGTACATGGCGTAGCAATAGTATCAATACAGTAAATGTATGGCAGAAAATCGTCTTTCCTGATTTTTCGCCTTATTAGAGGTTGCAGCGGCTCAGAATCTTTTCCAATGTCATTTTTTGAACAAAGCCAAGAATTGTACGTCAAAAAATCTGGACAATCAACGAATTTGGAAATGGTTGTCTCAAAAGTACATGGCGTAGCAATATGTATTGATATTCATATAGAGTAATTTTTTACTCGTGCCCAGGCCGAAGGCCGGGGCAGGAGTCTTAGATTGGAGACCGTCTTTTTACTCGTGCCCAGGCCGAAGGCCTGGCACGAGTCTAAGAACGGAGACCGCCTTTTTTGTTGTTGTTGTTGTTGGTAGTAGTTGCAAAATGAAAGGAGTAGACAAGAAGTCTGACCACAAGAGAGATTACAAATCACAAACCAATCAGGAGGCACCGGAGGTCAAGGGGCAAGTTCAGTTGTCAGTTGTCAGAATCAATCACGTATATCTAGCTGACTAGTTCTCCAAATCTAAGTATGTTTTCTCGATGTTGGTCGTTTATACAAATTCTGAGCTGGCCCTGCGGTATTATGTTGTCGACTGCCGGGCGATTCCAAATTCTGTATGTTCTACCGAGTCACCCAACAAGTAACCAAACACTGACTTGATCCGACAGTCCGACTATAATCGTTATCTCAGATCTAAACATTGAGAATGATTAAGTCGTGAATACAGCTATGATGACTAAGCACAATCTGTAATCGAGTATGACTGTGAACGAGAATGATAAACACTAAAGCAACTCTTGCTAGACAGGTTTTACACATCTCGTAATTGGAGGGACGGAATATTCCCGGCCTATCTAATCAACGAACTAATTCTGAATGGCTTGAGTTTCCTTGCCAGCATTGTCCTTTCCAAAAATACCTTTATAATTAAAGTGGTTCAAAGAAAATTGTCTGGGGTGAGAATGAAAACGTGTGTCTCGGTCAGTTCAGTTCGTTCCTGATCTCTTCGTTCTTCACAGCTCAGTCCCTCACCGATTGGAAGGTGGAGGCCCATATACAGCATACTTCTTTCATGCCACAATGCATCCCAGTGCTCAATCGCACCAGGGCACGAGTGAACGCTTATTAAAGCGTCTAGTTTCGTTAGTAGTAGTCGCAAAATGGAAGGAGGAGACAAGAAGTCTGACCACAAGAGAGATTACAAATCACAAACCAATCAGGAGGCACCGGAGGTCAAGGGGCAAGTTCAGTTGTCAGTTGTCAGAATCAATCACGTAAAGATATCTAGCTGACTACCGTAGTTCTCCAAATCTACGTATGTTTTCTCGATGTTGGTCGTTTACAGCTATTTCAAAAAAAGTTGGTGAAGGTTTTGTTGCATCTTGCATAACAAGCCCGAAATGCACTATGGGCGATGTGAATGGAGTCAGCGAAAGATCACAACAATATGGACTCTGGCAATTTTCCCAAACTTTGTCTTCGCAATATGAAGCCGGCATATTTTCTTCTGTATGTGCATGCTGACATTATTTATATATGATCCACAATACATTTCGGGCTTGGTATGCAAGATGCAAGATGCAAGATGCAAGATGCAAGATGCAAGATGCAAGATGCAAGATGCAAGATGCAAGATGCAAGATGCAAGATGCAAGATGCAAGATGCAAGATGCAAGATGCAAGATGCAAGATGCAAGACGCAAGATGCAAGATGCAAGATGCAAGATGCAAGATGCAAGATGCAACAAAACCTTCACCAACCTTTTTTGAAATAGCTGTATACAAATTCTGAGCTGGCCCGGCGGTATTACGGTATGTCGTCGAGTGCCGGGCGATTCCAAATTCTGTGCGTTCTACCGAGTCACCCAACAAGTAACCAAACACTGATTTGATCCGACTATAATCGTTATCTCAGATCTAAACATTGAGCAATGTTTAAGTCGTGAATACAGCTATGATGACTAAGCACAATCTGCAATCGAGTATGACTGTGAACGAGAATGATAAACACTAAAGCAACTCTTGCTAGACAGGTTTTACACATCTCGTAATTGGAGGGACGGAATATTCCCGGCCTATCTAATCAACGATCTAATTCTGAATGGCTTGAGTTTCCTTGCCAGGATTGACTAACTTATAAAGTGGCTCAAAGAAAATTGTCTGGGGTGAGGATGAAAACGTGTGTCTCGGTCAGTTCAGTTCGTTCCTGATCTCTTCGTTCTTCATGTACAGCTCAGTCCCTCACCGAATGGAAGGTGGAGGCCCATATAAAGTATACTTCTTTCATGCTCATCCCAGTGCTCAATCGCACCAGGGCACGAGTGAACGCTTATTAAAGCGTCTAGTTTATTTAGTAAATAATTTATTTTATTGTTAAGCGCCTTAGAGCTTTGGATAAGGCGCTATATAAGTAATAAATTATTATTAATATTAATGTATGGCAGAAAATCGCCTTTCCTCATTTTTCGCCTTACTGGAGGTTGCAGCTGCTCAGAATCTTTTCCAATGTCATTTTTTTGAACAAAGCCAAGGATTGTACGTCAACAAATCTGGACAATCAACGAAATTGGAGATGGTTGTATCAAAAGTACATGGCGTCAAAAAATCTGGAATAATTAATAAAATATATATATATATGAGGTCTGTTTTCTTAAAAGGTGCCTTGTTGACGAAGCCTCATTTTGTAATAACAGTTCTCATGTGGTGCTCCTAGCATCAAATTCATCAAATTGGCCCAAAAATCAAAATCCAACAACAAAGAAGAGTACTTATAGTTTTACGTAGAAAAGAGTTTTTTGAAAGTGCGCATGCCCGAGCTAAAAAACATCCTAGGTGATTTTAACACAACATGAGCTTGTAGAATCATGAGAAAGTCAGGGATTGACCTGTTTCGTGAAGGCATAGCCAAAAGCTGAAAAGAACATCCTAGGTGATTTTGACACAACATGAGATTGTAGAATCATGAGAAAGTCAGGGATTGACCTGTTTCGTGAAGGCATAGCCAAAAGCTGAAAAGAACATCCTAGGTGATTTTGACACAACATGAGATTGTAGAATCATGAGAAAGTCAGGGATTGACCTGTTTCGTGAAGGCATAGCCAAAAGCTGAAAAGAACATCCTAGGTGATTTTGACACAACATGAGATTGTAGAATCATGAGAAAGTCAGGGATTGACCTGTTTCGTGAAGGCATAGCCAAAAGCTGAAAAGAACATCCTAGGTGATTTTGACACAACATGAGATTGTAGAATCATGAGAAAGTCAGGGATTGACCTGTTTCGTGAAGGCATAGCCAAAAGCTGAAAAGAACATCCTAGGTGATTTTTGACTGTTTTCTTAAAAGGTTTCTTGTTGACGAAGCCCCATTTTATAATAACATTTCTCATAGAAACGTAGAAACGTATGTTGTTGGGATCCCTGTGCGTCCAGAAGAGCGCGCCCGGGACGCGCTTTGGAAAACGAGCGCGCGTGCTGTGCAGATTTATAGCACGAGAAGCACGACGCGTAGCGGAGAGCTTCTCAACACTTCTCGAGTGTTCTGATCAGTCCCCAAGTGCTATAAATCTGCACATAGCACAGCGGACAAGTTTTCGATTTCTTTTATAAAATACAATTATGATTATGATTGTGCAACTTTTCAATTTTGTTCGTTACAAAAATGTTTGAATATCTGCGCGCGTGTGCTGTGTGCTCTCATAAAGCACGCGGAATACGCATCCTTTGGCCAATCAAAGCGCGCGTTATATCATAGTTATTTTATAATAATAAATAAAAGTATATTTGTATGCACGCGTCTTTCTTTGATGGGTTTCCTGTGGCGTCCCGCAAGACGCGCCCGCACAAGTGTAGTAGTGACGAGTAGTGACGTAGATAGAAGTGTACGTAACATTAGAGAGCTTAAGCAAACGTTTTTTTCGCGGTTATTCGTGATTTTACGGCGTTGGATAACTTTGTTAGCAAGTTTTACCTAGCGTAATCAGAAGTACCGGGTAGGGTTTCAATTTGGAAGGGATGCGTCCTCTAAATGACAGGAATTATCTTTATTCTCTTGATTTTACACCATTCGTCCATCTAATTGACAACCGTACCATCATGAGTCCCATCGCGATGATAAAATTACCCGCGGTCTTCAGTAAACCGACCAATCGGAACGCGCGCATGGAATCAACCAATCACAACTTGTTGCCAAGCTAACAATGTGATGGGAACACGTATATTAAGAGATGGACTCCCCTAGTAATTTTCTCCTGCTTGAATTTATTTGTTAAGTGACAAAAACAACTTTTGATGTTTACAATCATTTGTTGTTGTTGAATTTTGCACCATCTCCATCTCCTTTATGCCCAATAAACTGGGCAGTTTAACACCACAAAATAGTAATCATTGATGTTACCATTGTGATACCATTGTGATGGAGGAGAAAGGAAATTAATATCTAGTACACATGTTTATTACATCATTAAAGTAAAATAAAGTATGTGAAAGGTGATCATAATTCACACCTCTTGGAAAATACTTTATTTCATGTATATGTCATGGTTGTCATGGTTGTCATGGTTGTCATGGTTGTCATGGTTGTCATGGTTGTCATGACTTGATCATTACCTAGTTCCCAATAAAAACCAGTCACACTGGATAATAAACTAAAATGACATTTCTAAATATGGTGAACTGGAGCCACTAGTGCCGGGTTATAGGATTTATGAACTTGAATCATGGAAGCATGGATAACTACAAAGACAACATAGCCACCTAAAATGAAATAATTATAGCTGAATTAATTAATAACAGACCTGTATTTAGATACACTGTACCAATAATAATACTGGTTAAAATATTTAATTTTGGTTGAGCTTATATTAAAAGAAAATACACTTACCAAAAAAGTAGATGAAGTCAAATGCTTCTGGTAGGAGTCCATTATAGAGAACCATTATTGTGATTATTGCAGTAAACTGTTCTGAGAGTTTGACTTTACGACCTATATGTGTTGATGGAGATTCAAATTATAATGGCTGACATGCATGGTTGATAGATAGGGGAGTAGAGGAGTGATAGCAAAGGAGTGATAGGGGAGGAGTGATAGATAGGGGAGTAGAGGAGTGATAGCAGAGAAGTGATAGGGGAGTAGTGATAGATAGGGGAGTAGAGGAGTGATAGCAGAGGAGTGATAGGGGAGGAGTGATAGATAGGGGAGTAGAGGAGTGATAGCAGAGGAGTGATAGGGGAGGAGTGATAGATAGGGGAGTAGAGGAGTGATAGCAGAGGAGTGATAGGGGAGGAGTGATAGATAGGGGAGTAGAGGAGTGATAGCAGAGAAGTGATAGGGGAGTAGTGATAGATAGGGAGTAGAGGAGTGATAGCAGAGGAGTGATAGGGGAGGAGTGATAGATAGGGGAGTAGAGGAGTGATAGCAGAGGAGTGATAGGGGAGGAGTGATAGATAGGGGAGTAGAGGAGTGATAGCAGAGGAGTGATAGGGGAGGAGTGATAGATAGGGGAGTAGAGGAGTGATAGCAGAGGAGGAGTGATAGGGGAGTAGTGATAGATAGGGGAGTAGAGGAGTGATAGCAGAGGAGTGATAGGGGAGGAGTGATAGATAGGGGAGTAGAGGAGTGATAGCAGAGGAGTGATAGGGGAGGAGTGATAGATAGGGGAGTAGAGGAGTGATAGGGGAGTGATAGGGGAGGAGTGATAGATAGGGGAGTAGAGGAGTGATAGCAGAGGAGTGATAGGGGAGGAGTGATAGATAGGGGAGTAGAGGAGTGATAGCAGAGGAGTGATAGGGGAGGAGTGATAGATAGGGGAGTAGAGGAGTGATAGCAGAGGAGTGATAGGGGAGGAGTGATAGATAGGGGAGTAGAGGAGTGATAGCAGAGGAGTGATAGGGGAGGAGTGATAGATAGGGGAGTAGAGGAGTGATAGCAGAGGAGTGATAGATAGGAGTGATAGATAGGGAGAGAGAGTGATAGCAGAGGAGTGATAGGAGGAGTAGGAGATAGATAGGGGAGTAGAGGAGTGATAGCAGAGGAGTGATAGGGGAGGAGTGATAGATAGGGGAGTAGAGGAGTGATAGCAGAGGAGTGATAGGGGAGTAGTGATAGATAGGGGAGTAGAGGAGTGATAGCAGAGGAGTGATAGGGGAGGAGTGATAGATAGGGGAGTAGAGGAGTGATAGCAGAGGAGTGATAGGGGAGGAGTGATAGATAGAGGAGTAGAGGAGTGAGCAGAGGAGTGATAGGGGAGGAGTGATAGATAGGGGAGTAGAGGAGTGATAGCAGAGGAGTGATAGGGGAGGAGTGATAGATAGGGAGTAGGAGTGATAGCAGAGGAGTGATAGGGAGGAGTGATAGGGGAGGATGATAGGGGAGGAGTGAGGGGAGTGTGATAGGGGAGGAGTGATAGGGGAGGAGTGATAGGGGAGGAGGGAGTAGAGGAGTGATAGGTGAGGAGTGATAGGGGAGGAGTGACAGGGGATGACAGGGGGAGGAGTGACAGGGGAGGAGTGAGGGGAGGAGTGATAGGGGAGGAGTGATAGGGGAGGAGTGACAGGAGAGGAGTGATAGGGGAGGAGTGATAGGGGAGGAGTGTGATAGGGGAGGAGTGATAGGGGAGGAGTGATAGGGGAGTGAGTGATAGGGGAGGAGTGATAGGGAGGAGTGATAGGGGAGGAGTGATAGGGGAGGAGTGATAGGGGAGGAGTGATAGGGGAGGAGTGATAGGGGAGGAGTGATAGGGGAGGAGTGAGTGGAGGAGGATAGGAGTGGGGGAGTGATAGGGGAGGAGTGATAGGGGAGGAGTGATAGATGATAGGGGAGGAGTGATAGGGGAGGAGTGATAGGGGAGGAGTGATAGATGATAGGGGAGGAGTGATAGGGGGAGGAGTGATAGGGAGGAGTGATAGGGGAGAGTGATAGGGAGGAGTGATAGGGGAGGAGTGATAGGGGAGGGAGTGATAGGGGAGGAGTGATAGGGGAGGAGTGATAGATGATAGGGGAGGAGTGATAGGGGGAGGATAGGGGAGGAGTGATAGGAGGAGTGATAGGGGAGGAGTGAGGGGAGGAGTGATAGGGGAGGAGTGATAGGGGAGAGTGATAGGGAGGATATGAGTAGGGAGGAGTGATAGGGGAGGAGTGATAGGGGAGGAGTGATAGGGGAGTGATAGGGGAGGAGTGATAGGGGAGGAGTGATAGGGGGGAGTGATAGAGTGATAGGGGAGGAGTGATAGGAGGATAGGGGAGGAGTGATAGGGGAGGAGTGATAGGGGAGGAGTGATAGGGGAGGAGTGATAGGGGAGGAGTGATAGGGGAGGAGTGACAGGGGAGGAGTGATAGGGGAGGAGTGATAGGGGAGGAGTGATAGGGGAGGAGTGATAGGGGAGGAGTGATAGGGGAGGAGTGATAGGGGAGTGATAGGGGAGGAGTGACAGGGGAGGAGGAGTGAGTGAGGGGAGAGGAGTGATAGGGGAGGAGTGATAGGGGAGGAGTGATAGGGGAGGAGTGATAGGGGAGGAGTGATAGGGGAGGAGTGATAGAGGAGGGAGGAGTGATAGGGGAGGGGGAGTGATAGGGGGAGTGGAGGGTGATAGGTGATAGGGGGAGGAGTGATAGGGGAGGAGTGATAGGGGAGGAGTGATAGGGGAGGAGTGATAGGGGAGGAGTGATAGGGGAGGAGTGATAGGGGAGGAGTGATAGGGGAGGAGATGAGTGAGGGGAGGAGTGATAGGGGAGGAGTGATAGGGGAGGGGAGGAGTGATAGGGGAGGAGTGATAGGGGAGGAGTGATAGGGGAGGAGTGATAGGGAGGAGTGATAGGGGAGGAGTGATAGGGGAGGAGTGATAGGGGAGGAGTGATAGGGGAGGAGTGATAGGGGAGGAGTGATAGGGGAGGAGTGATAGGGGAGGAGTGATATAGGGGAGGAGTGATAGGGGAGGAGTGATAGGGAGGGAGTGATAGGGGAGGAGTGATAGGGGAGGAGTGATAGGGGAGGAGTGATAGGGGGAGTGATAGGGAGGAGTGATAGGGGAGGAGTGATAGGGGAGGTGTGATAGGGGGGAGGAGTGATAGGGGAGGAGTGACAGGGGAGGAGTGATGATAGGAGGAGAGGGAGTGTGATAGGGAGGAGTGATAGGGGAGGGGGAGGAGTGATAGGGGAGGAGTGACAGGGGAGTGACAGGGGAGGAGTGATAGGGGAGGAGTGACAGGAGGAGTGATAGGGGAGGAGTGACAGGGGAGGGGGAGTGATAGGGGAGGAGTGATAGGGGAGGAGTGACAGGAGGAGTGATGATAGAGGAGTGATAGGGGAGGAGTGATGAGGAGTGACAGGGGGGGAGTGATAGGGGAGGAGTGATAGGGGAGGAGTGATAGGGGAGGAGTGATAGGGGAGGAGTGATAGGGGAGGAGTGATAGGGGAGGAGTGATAGGGGAGGAGTGATATGGGGGAGTGATAGGGGAGGAGGGGATAGGGGGAGTGACAGGGGAGGAGTGACAGGGGAGGAGTGACAGGGGAGGAGTGATGGGAGGAGTGATAGGGGAGGAGTGACAGGGGAGGAGTGATAGGGGAGGAGTGATAGGGGAGGAGTGATAGGGGAGGAGTGATACGGGAGGAGTGTCAGGGGAGGAGTGATAGAGGGAGTGATAGGGGGAGTGATAGGGGAGGGGTGATAGGGGGAGTGACAGGGGAGGAGTGACAGGGGAGGAGTGATAGGGGAGGAGTGACAGGGGAGGAGTGATAGGGGAAAAGTGACAGGCGAGGAGTGATAGGGGAGGAGTGACAGGGCAAGTGACAGGGGGAGTGACAGGGGAGGAGTGATGGGAGGAGTGATAGGGGAGGAGTGACAGGGGAGGAGTGACAGGAGAGGTGTGATAGGGGAGGAGTGATAGGGGAGTAGTGACAGGAGAGGTGTGATAGGGGAGGAGTGACAGGGGAGTGACAGGGGGAGTGGTGATAGAGGGAGTGATAGGGGGAGTGATAGGGGAGGAGTGATATGGGAGGAGTGATACGGGAGGAGTGACAGGGGAGGAGTGATAGAGGGAGTGATAGGGGGAGTGATAGGGGAGGGGTGATAGGGGGAGTGACAGGGGAGGAGTGACAGGGGAGGAGTGATAGGGGAGGAGTGACAGGGGAGGAGTGACAGGGGAGGAGTGATAGGGGAAAAGTGACAGGTGAGGAGTGATAGGGGAGGAGTGACAGGGGGAGTGACAGGGGGAGTGACAGGGGAGGAGTGATAGAGGGAGTGATAGGGGGAGTGATAGGGGAGGAGTGATAGGGGAGGAGTGATATGGGAGGAGTGATAGGGGAGGAGTGATAGAGGAGGAGTGATAGGGGAAAAGTGACATACATAAAGTTTATTTAGAAACACGGTAAAATCATCAGTATAAATACAATACAATGGCTATCTAAAATATTAAAAAATAAGTTACATCATATGTTACTGTTTTACATGATTGCCGTGTGGGAATTAAATGATCATAAAATTCCGTTAATTTCTCTCTTGAATTGATCAAGCGAGCTGATTGACCTGATACTTTGTGGTAAGTCATTCCACAGTTTAGCACCGCTGTAAGAAAAGCTTCGCTTAAGGTAGTTAGTGCATGGCTTGGGCAGTGCGAGTTTAATATCAGAATTTCGTAAATTATAATTGGTGTGGCGAAGAGTAAAGAGGTCTTGTAAGTATTGTGGGGCTAATTCATGGATGGACTTAAACATAAGCATTACTTTTTGTTTTTTTCCGGCGAACAGACAGAGTGTCCCAGCATAATTCTTCAAGAAGAATGCTAGAGCTGGTGTCATAGTTTCATCTCATGATAGCCCTTGCTGCACGATTTTGCAGTTTTTGAATTTTTGACAGGGGAGGAGTGATAGGGAAGGAGTGGTATTAAGGGATCGAGGAGCCATATAGGGGAGGAGTGATAGTAATAGAGGAGGAGTGATAGGTAGCTGCCAGTACGGTTGGTCCAGTTTCAACCAGACCACTTTTCGAATATCGATATTTGTCTTGGGAGATGTTTCGTAGGGTGTTGGGGGATATGATGTGTGTCTTATAGTGATTATATTATTTCCCCCCCGATTTTGCAAACCGGGCCACTCAAAAACTGGTGGCTATGGCCCTGAAAGGAGTGATAAGGGAGGATACAATGTAGGGAGAATGAATCGAGGAGCCATATAGGGAGAATTATGATACAATGTAGGGAGAATGATAGGGAATGATACAATGTAGGGAGAATGATAAGGGAGGATACAATGTAGGGAGAATGAATCGAGGAGCCATATAGGGAGAATTATGATACAATGTAGGGAGAATGATAGGGAATGATACAATGTAGGGAGAATGATAAGGGAGGATACAATGTAGGGAGAATGAATCGAGGAGCCATATAGGGAGAATTATGATACAATGTAGGGAGAATGATAGGGAATGATACAATGTAGGGAGAATGATAAGGGAGGATACAATGTAGGGAGAATGAATCGAGGAGCCATATAGGGAGAATTATGATACAATGTAGGGAGAATGATAGGGAATGATACAATGTAGGGAGAATGATAAGGGAGGATACAATGTAGGGGGAATGATACAATGTAGGGGGAATGATACAATGTAGGGAGAATGATAGGGGAGGATACAATGTAGGGAGAATGATACAATGTAGGGAGAATGATAGGGAATGATACAATGTAGGGAGAATGATAAGGGAGGATACAATGTAGGGGGAATGATACAATGTAGGGGGAGTGATACAATGTAGGGGGAATGATACAATGTAGGGGGAGTGATTATTTAGGGAGGATACAATGTAGGGAGAATGATAGGGGAGGATACAATGTAGGGGGAATGATAAAATGTAGGGAGAGTGATAGAGAAGGAGTGAGTAGTATTTACCTAAGGCTTTCGCCTGACAACCAAGGTTGTTTACACAATACACTAATCCCATCACCACAGCAGTGACAATCACCTCCAAAGTGAATTGATGACAACGAATCCTGTTAAATTTATAACAAATAATGTTATCATAAGTTAACCAAGAGGTTATTGGTCTTCAATAGACTGGTCTACATTGGTAGCTTTCACTCACTTGCACCTATTGCTTTATCTCAGATGTGAAATCATGCATGCATCCCATTCATGCATTCACTTCACTGGAACAATTTCCCATGTTAATTCTGATTCTTAATCAAATACTCACTGTTGAATGGCTATCAGAACAACCAAAGCCAGCAACACAGCGTAATTTAACTGGAAGTACCACAGATTATAGGCAAAGTTACTTGATGCACGGTCACAGCTAGGGATGCCTGGAAATGTAAAGAACTTCTTCAAAGATCTGAGAGCAACAGGCTGAAGAAATCTGAATCCCTCAACAGGTCCACTTTTTTGACTGAGTTTTCCTTTATGACATGTTTTTTCTTCATTTGAAGGAATATTTTCCTTTACAGTAATTAAACTGTTATGGTTGATAGCGACAAAGTAAACATTCTGTTCCTCGAGTTGGTCTTGTGATTTTTCCGTGTATGGGGGAGGAAGGTCAACCGACATCCTTCACGGCTTGGAATCTTTAACTGCAAAAGAGTTATTCACAATCCGTTTTAATCTTTGACTGTATTAAGATAATATATAAATGTTATCCCCCACTTCATGCAATTAAAAACGCTAATCCTTGCTTTTAAGCTTATATATAACAAAATCAACAAGCATTAAGAATTGTACCGTACATGCATGTATTTTCAATCAAGTTGTTGTCATGTATAACATCATCTCCCCTGAATATGGAACTAAATATGAATGTAGAATATTCTAAACCCTCATCAATATCCTCTTTATGTGAGTAAAACATTGTCTTTAACTCGATAAACTTGTAAAATTTCCATTTACCTCATCGTTTGAAGATATGGCCGTCTTGTTGACATCACAAACCACAGGAAGCCCAACGACTGATGGTTTTTATTTCTTGATATATTTTTCTCATATCGCTTGGAACTTACTATTTTACTGTAAAAACTCCATTATTTTATTATCTACTTCGAGTTATCTTCGAAAAAGCTACTAAAGCAAAAACAAAATACGAAATTAAAAAAACTGAATCGTTTCTGTCCATACCTCCCCCCACTAGGAACCTTACCCCTCCCTGGTAATATTTTATATGGTAAACAAGTGGTACGTAAACTTGATACCTTTCTTCTTATCTACTCATGAGTAGCCAAACGCGAAGAGGGTTTCGTTCACTTCTCATGTTTGTTGTTGCCAGCTTTGATCTCTGCTTTGTCTTTCTGATTTCTACGATTTCTTAAAGGTCCTAGTGATAAATGATGATGGTTGACAAGGAGGTAAGGTTCTAGCAAAAGCAACTTTATTTAAAATATAGCCAACATCTCGAATTTCCTAAGACAAGTAAGAACGTGTTGCTATGGCCCACACTGGGATTCTGGGTATAAAGTCTTGGTGTATTTCGATCTACATGTATCGTAAATCTTTCCTGTTTTTACACAGTAGACGATATTCTCGTACTTGTGTTTGCTACCGATTTTCGTGAAAGATTCAAGACGCTCTTCACGTAAACTTTATTTATACAGCTTCACGTTCTTTGTTGATGCCTTTTCTAAATTTGTCTTCCAGTACAAGGTTTTTTGATATTGTAGCTACGTCTAAAATAGAAAGACCAATGACTTACAAGCTATCAGTACGCAAGACGAAGTTAATTAAGTTAACGGAGAAAACAAAACGAAATTGAACCAGCTGATTGAAATTCGCTCCACGCCGCGTAAAGGTTAAAACGACATCATGTAAAAATCTCGAGCTATCAAGATTATCTTTTATTTTTAATACCATTCAAGTAATATTATTCATATATGACCATCGACAATACCATCCAAGGAACATCCAAGGAAAATATAATGTACTTATATTGGACTTAGACCCCCGGGCTTAAACCATATCGATGGTCTGATGCAATCGATGCATTCCGGAAGCCGCAGTGGGACCTTTACGGAGTCCTTACGGAAGGGACCGACGCGCCAAGAACTGAACATCCTTTAATTTATTGTGATAGTCTCAATTAATAATATTATTCACGAGTCTCAAATAGTGGTTGCTTTTATAAATTCGGCGGATCCGTAAAATCATCCTTTTCAGAAAGCGCACGTGTACCCGAATAAATAAGCCTTTGTGGCTCATGGTCACGTGTACCTATGTTATATGCACGTGAAATACGAAGTCCTCTGCGTTGCTGGCGGTCAGCGGCTGTTTGTTTTGGTTTTCGAACAACATGTTACGGTAGTTAGGTAGTCTTGTTCATAAACAAAATTGTTTATTATATTTAGTACTGGTTGTTCTTTATTCAATATTTATTTCAGCCCAACATTCCAATGAGCCAAAATGTTTAATTTTGTTATCAGGGTCGTATAAATGAGGACTGAGGTGTATTTTTTGGACATTTATTCTGTATTTTCACCCATAATTCTGATCACTATAATCCTCCCTGTATTTGACAAAAGTAATTGAGAAAAGTAATGATACCAAATCCAGTGAATAATCATTGGATCTGGATCCCATTTCCTGTGATACTTTGTTACAGCTGTTAAAGTATGGATATATGGAAAGTTACTGTTGTTGTTTAAATTTAGATTATCTATGTTCAAGTTCAACACCCCAGAACACATCTCAAGAACAGATGGTCATCTTTCACTGACTACGAAATAAGGGTTTCAGTAAGTGTTGGATACATCCTGCCTAAGGGCGTACTCCCCTTTTCTTTTTCCCCCTCCCTTTGCCTCCCCCACCCTTCCCCCTCTCGTCCCCCTCCCTTTCCCTCCCCCTCGCCTTGGAGAGCCTGTTCATAGGCTATTGCTGCTCCCACTGAATGCAGGTTTCCCTGCATACTTCTGTAAGGAATACCATAAATGTTACAAATTTAGACTTTTAATGAAATCATTTATTTTTCTCTATTCAACAGACAAAAAACAGAGCATTTCTATTGTACAATTCCTGTGTTCGTAGGAGATTCTCTGAAGTTGAATGGCTGAAACGAACATTGGAAAAGAGTAGTTCGTTAACCAGGTAAGTATATTTTTGAATATGAAAACACGATTTTAATTCATTTTGAAAACTAAATTCAATTATTTTCCTTCACCAGTAACCTTCCTCCTTTCCCTAGCAAGAGGGTTTTCATCAGTCGGTTTAATCGAGATTTCCTTGAAAAAAGGAGAGCTTTGTTGGAAGAATTCTTGACAAGGTAACTTCAGTTAGGGCCAAGTTGTTCCTCTCAACTGACCTGAATGAGGAGACTTAGTCCTTTATTACCCATTCAATCCACATAAACTGATGGTTTCTTCATTTCATTATACGTAGATTGGTCAACACAACAACCTATCTTTCCGAATCCGCTCTGCATCTTTTTCTTCAAACAAATTTAAAAGTAAAAGAAATTGAAAGAATACTGGAAGGAAAAGATTGTAGGAACATCACAGATTTCGTCTCTCAAGAAGAACACCTGGATGGAAGAGTTTTAAGGCAAAAATCTACCTGCACTGATAGTGGTTTCTCAGGAAGTACCAACCTTGACAGACATTTACCAGGTAGAACTTTTACTGTTCAGTTTATTCTGTTACAATGTAAGATTCTATTGCATTTTCGATATGGCTGCGCGATATGTTTCTCTTCCCCTCCTCCCGAAATGCCTCTGAACTGCCCTTGGTCCGCTGTATTTTTATTTTTCTATTTTCGAACTCACGATGTTAACATTTTTGTCCACGTAGATTGTGTTTTACAATGCCAAGGTACTGGAAACGGCTGGAGTTCAGGATGCACGTACACCAACTTCACAAGGAGAAAGAAAGCTATTTACAAGGGACGTTGCTTGGGTTGTCGACGGAAAAGTTTATGTCGCACGGCCTCTGTTTTTACCGTCTGGACAATTATTAATCGCGGAAAACGAATTAGAAGAAGTACAAGACGCAGGATCAGTCGGCTCCAGCGAACGATGTCGTGAGAAAGATTGCACAAAGTGTAACCATTATGATGCGGATGACGAAAGCGATACACATGTATTGGACTATGACATCATCAACGCCAAAACATTTCGGTTAAGAAACTGGCTGGCTACTGTGAAACCCTTTCCGTCTGACACCGAGCTCCTTACGAGCGAAGACGAATGTGTTCCCGAATCACGTACGATACCCGAGTATGACATTATTAGTATTCCGTGTTTGAGCATTAGCATGGCTTCAATGTCCTTGCATAAAGATAAAGCTAACAGTAGACGGAATAAGAAGTATAAATCGAGTGATGACTCAGAGTATAGTGTCGTACATTCAACAATAGGAGGACTAGAGCTTGGTACATCGAAACAGTTGTATGATTCTTCGTCTAGTTTAAGTTCAGCAGGCGTTTACCGTACGTACGACATTGTAGAAATGGTGGAGTTGCAGTGAGAACATTGTATGAAGAAATTACTAATAAGATAACAGTACATAATAGTACGGATAGTAATTACAGGAAAGAAATGGACTCGTAAAATATTATTGCAGGTTTATGACTCTAAGCGCGCGCAATTATTTCTTTCGTTGTCTTTAGCCAGATCATACCTCCGAGATAAATAAGTGCCTATCATAGCCGAATCTTCATGGTATGTTATCTGAAACACGTACAAATGAACTTGATAAAAGGGACATTTTTGGCTAGTTTTGTGAAACTACGTACCGGCCCTAGCCTGTGAGCAAAGATTCGTTTTGCTTCACTCTGTGACGACCATTGTAATTGGGCGCGCTTTTTACTGAAAAATGAACAAAATTACTGGAATTTAAATAAATAAATGAGCTACTTCTTTCATAATCTCTGATCGCAGGGTAGAACTACTCTTCCCTTTGGTGCGGATACCCGATACCGAATTAACTTTCACTAGAGTAGAAATATTTTTTTACAACTTTTATTATTGAGTCTTCTCAAGAGACCATAAGGGACAGAGAGGGAGTCTCGCGCATTTTCTGGGATATCTTAATTTCACTAATTCTATTTTTAGAATGCGGACGCCAATGGAAACACTCGTCTTCATGAGAAATAAACAAGGCAATACGAAAGAAAAGTGGTATCTCGTCTTTTCTCCTTTTTCTTTAACCTATAGTTACATCATATTGTGTATAAATTGACATTTTTGACTTGATTGTTGTCATTTTCACCTTTTCAGTATATTCCGCACACGCGCACTTTACAAATCACACCACCAACAGCTGCGCGCGCACTCATCAGGACATTCAAAATGAAGAAAAAAAAACATCTTACTCAAAACGTGTTTCAAACCACTTTAAGTGTTGTAAAACCACATACTGTGTTTACGTAATACACAACTTGTAATATATTAGCACTACACAGCTCCACTGATAGTCTATGGGTACCGGAAATATGTTTTCCTTTCGTGTCAGGGTCGTATTGGCGTCCGTCACTTCGTGTTTCTAAAAATAGATTTAGTGAAATTAAGATATCCCAAGGGCATGACCGCGAGACTCCCTCTCTGTCCCTTATGCTCTCTTGGTATTCTTTTAACCTCTCCTACTCTCTCTGATTCTGCATGCCAAGCCAGCAGGGTAGTCATTGAAAAGCTATCATATCTATATATAATTTTTTTATAATTTTTAGCTCGTTTTTTGGTCGTATTGTGTCAGGGTCGTATTGTCAGGGTCGTATTGTCAGGGTCGTATTGTCAGGGTCGTATTGTCAGGGTCGTATTGTCAGGGTCGTATTGTCAGGGTCGTATTGTCAGGTCGTATTGTCAGGGTCGTATTGTCAGGGTCGTATTGTCAGGGTCGTATTGTCAGGGTCGTATTGTCAGGGGGTCGTCGTATTGTCAGGGTCGTATTGTCAGGGTCGTATTGTCAGGGTCGTATTGTCAGGGTCGTATTGTTAGGGTCGTATTGTATTGTTGTCAGGGTCGTATTGGATCGTATTGTCAGGGTCATTGTCAGGGTTGCCAGGGTCGTATTGTCAGGGTCGTATTGTCAGGGTCAGGGTCGCCATTGGGGTCGTATTGTCAGGGTCGTATTGTCATATTGTCAGGGTCGTATTGTCAGGGTCGTATTGTCAGGGTCGTATTGTCAGGGTCGTATTGTCAGGGTCGTATTGTCAGGGGTCTTTGTCAGGGTCGTATTGTCAGGGTCGTATTGCCAGGGTCGTATTGTCAGGGTCGTATTGTCAGTCAGGGTCGTATTGTCAGGGTCGTATTGTCAGGGTCGTATTGTCGTATTGTCAGGGTCGTATTGTCAGGGTCGTATTGTTAGGGTGTATTGTCAGGGTCGTATTGTCAGGGTCGTATTGTCAGGGTCGTATTGTCAGGGTCGTATTGTCAGGGTCGTATTGTCAGGGTCGTATTGTCAGGGTCGTATTGTCAGGGTCGTATTGTCAGGGTCGTATTGTCAGGGTCGTATTGTCAGGGTCGTATTGTCAGGGTCGTATTGTCAGGGTCAGGTCAGTCGTATTGCCAGGGTCGTATTGTCAGGGTCGTATTGTCAGGGTCGTATTGTCAGGGTCGTATTGTCGGGTCGTATTGTCAGGGTCGTATTGTCAGGGTCGTATTGTTAGGGTCGTATGTCAGGGTCGTATTGTCAGGGTCGTATTGTCAGGGTCGTATTGTTAGGGTCGTATTGTCAGGGTCGTATTGTATTGTTGTAGGGTCGTATTGTTAGGGTCGTATTGTCAGGGTCGTATTGTCAGGGTCGTATTGTCAGGGTCGTATTGTCAGGGTCGTATTGTCAGGGTCGTATTGTCAGGGTCGTATTGGGTCGTATTGTCAGGGTCGTATTGTCAGGGTCGTAGGGTCGTATTGTCAGGGTCGTATTGTCAGGGTCGTATTGTCAGGGTCGTATTGTCAGGGTCGTATTGTCAGGGTCGTATTGTCAGGGTCGTATTGTCAGGGTCGTATTGTCAGGGTCGTATTGTCAGGGTCGTATTGTCAGGGTCGTATTGTCAGGGTCGTATTGTCAGGGTCGTATTGTCAGGGTCGTATTGTCAGGGTCGTATTGTCAGGGTCGTATTGTCAGGGTCGTATTGTCAGGGTCGTATTGTCAGGGTCGTCGTAT
The DNA here is from genome assembly GCA_033675265.1 of Actinostola sp. cb2023. Classification (NCBI taxonomy): domain Eukaryota; kingdom Metazoa; phylum Cnidaria; class Anthozoa; order Actiniaria; family Actinostolidae; genus Actinostola; species Actinostola sp. cb2023. Next base: position 216,250 of record JAUJYZ010000857.1, on the reverse strand, counting down.
TGTCAGGGTCGTATTGTCAGGGTCGTATTGTCAGGGTCGTATTGTCAGTCAGGTCGTATTGTCAGGGTCGTCAGGGTCGTATTGTCAGGGTCGTATTGTCAGGGTCGTATTGTCAGGGTCGTATTGTCAGGGTCGTATTGTCAGGGTCGTATTGTCAGGGTCGTATTGTCAGGGTCGTATTGTCAGGGTCGTATTGTCAGGGTCGTATTGTCAGGGTCGTCAGGGTCGTATTGTCAGGGTCGTATTGTCAGGGTCGTATTGTCAGGGTCGTATTGTCAGGGTCGTATTGTCAGGGTCGTATTGTCAGGGTCGTATTGTCAGGGTCGTATTGGGGTCGTATTGTCAGGGTCGTATATGTCAGGGTCGTCGTTGTATTGTCAGGGTCGTATTGTCAGGGTCGTATTGTCAGGGTCGTATTGTTAGGTTCGTATTGTCAGGGTCGTATTGTCAGGGTCGTATTGTCAGGGTCGTATTGTATTCGTATTGTCAGGGTCGTATTGTCAGGGTCGTATTGTCAGGGTCGTATTGTCAGGGTCGTATTGTCAGGGTCGTATTGTTAGGGTCGTATTGTTAGGGTCGTATTGTTAGGGTCGTATTGTCAGGGTCGTATTGTCAGGGTCGTATTGTCAGGGTCGTATTGTTAGGGTCGTATTGTCAGGGTCGTATTGGGGCACAGTGCTGTTTCTTTACACTTGGGGTGTGAAGTCAGTTAACTTCAGATAGCAAAACTTCAACTCAAACCGGTTTATTACTGAGTCAGATAAACTAGCTCGCCAGTTTTTTGAACATACTGCTTCATTATCAGACGGCTCAGTGCTGGTCATTTCACTCTCCCTGAATCGGAATGAGTTCTCTGAACAGTTTAATAATAATAATAATAATAATAATATAATAATAATAGTTTCAGTGGGGTATCGGTGAAATGCTTAACATGCAGTTCTTTGTTAAAACTTTCTAAACTGATAACTTTTTTCTCAATCAAGTTTCCTAGAACTGATTGACTAATCAGTTACCTCACACCTCCCTGCTGTAACCCTGTAAATGAAAAGAATAAATTATGTAGCGGAAAGAAAATATGGGTGACAAGTCAGAAATGCCGAAAAGGAACTGTGTTTTGAAGTGCGTAATTACGCAAACAGTTTATAACAGTAGATCACGTCATCAAGCTACTGACTCGGTCTGTTTACGGCCAGGAAACAAGTGATTGGAAATAACTCACAACACTGTTGGCAACAATGCCCAGGAAATGCGCCGTATAGAGAGGAACGACATTACTGAGGCAAATTGAGTTGGAGACAGGAAGTTCAGGTTACACTAGATGGCTTGGACCTGATAACCTTTTAATCAATTTATTGCACTCCGGAACTAACACCAAATTTTGAGGGGTTTCTGTGACCGAGGAAACTAACAGCCGACATAGAAAAGTCTCTTTTCATACATGAAGTCAGTTCATCAACTGTTCAACTGAAGGTTGATTGTTTTCTCACTTGCATTCTGACTGGATTGAAGCACTTGACTTGACTAATGATCACTGAAGCATTTCAACAAACATATCATTTATAAAGTGGTTTCAGAGAGTAAATGTTTTGATAACGTTTAACAAAATTATGAGAAGGGAAATGATTTAGAAGAAAGGAATGCGCACTGTTTACGGCACTGATGAGAAGTAGAGAATTTAAAAGTATTATTGACGCAACACATAACTCTCATAAAGTTTATAACTGATTTAAAAGTTGTTTATGAGTTCTAAAGGGAATTAACTACTTGATAAAAACTTTGACACAATAAAAGGTGCGAACTTCGTAAACAATGGACGCGTCCCTACCATTAGTCGTAGCATGTAGGTGACAACATCAACAATTGCTTTGTTACCTTGAGCTTGCTATTGTTATAGCACTGATCCCACCCTCTGTGAATCCTGATATAAATAGAGGCTGGAACTCATCACAATTACTTGATCGACTCAACTGATCACATCTGAGAACACGAAGAGACATTGAGAATTAAATCCAAGACAATCATGAAACCTACCCAGCCACACTGCAACGACCGTAGCTGTGAGTATACGCTGGACTAAACTAATTTTAACAACTTACTCAGTTAAGCAATTTTAATCTTATCTATGCTCTGACATCACGCTAATCAATACATGTTTGATCTGATTTCCTAGGTTCACGCAACAGCCAGAGACGAAAGAGAACGTTCTTCACCAACAAACAGTTGAACCGCCTTGAGGAGGTTTTCCAACAAGAGAGGTTTCCCGGCATTGAGATTAGAGACAGGTTGACTGACGAGCTTGGTATCAGAGAAGACAGAATTCAGGTAAATACAGTTGGTAAACTTCCTCAGTGTCAACCATGATATATATTCTTGTCCCTGCTAAACCACTGATAAGTCTTCCCACCAGTAGAATTAAAAGTTCCTACCTCCCTGTGAAAGTTTTTGATTGCACCCTCAGTGTCAACCATGATATATATTCTTGTCCCTGCTAAACCACTGATAAGTCTTCCCACCAGTAGAATTAAAATATAGCCAACATCTCGAATTTCCTTAAAGACAAGTAAGAACGTGTTGCTATGGCCCACACTGGGATTCTAGCTGGGTATAAAGTCTTGGTGTATTTCGATCTACATGTATCGTAAATCTTTCCTGTTTTTACACAGTAGACGATATTCTCGTACTTGTGTTTGCTACCGATTTCCGTGAAAGATTCAAGACGCTCTTCACGTAAACTTTATTTATACAGCTTCACGTTCTTTGTTGATGCCTTTTCTAAATTTGTCTTCCAGTACAAGGTTTTTTGATATTGTAGCTACGTCTAAAATAGAAAGACCAATGATTTACAAGCTATCAGTACGCAAGACGAAGTTAATTATGTTAACGGAGAAAACAAAAAGCGCAAAACGAAATTGAACCAGCTGATTGAAATTCGCTCCACGCCGTAAAAATCTCGAGCTATCAAGATTATCTTTTATTTTTAATACCATTCAAGTAATATTATTCATATATGACCATCGACAATATCATCCAAGGAACATCCAAGGAAAATATAATGGACTTATATTGGACTTAAACCATATCGATGGTCTGATGCAATCGATGCATTCCGGAAGCCGCAGTGGGACCTTTACGGAGTCCTTACGGAAGGGACCGACGCGCCAAGAACTGAACATCCTTTAATTGATCGTGATAGTCTCAATTAATAATATTATTCACGAGTCTCAAATAGTGGTTGTTTTTATAAATTCGGCGGATCCGTAAAATCATCCTTTTCAGAAAGCGCACGTGTACCCGAATAAATAAGCCTTTGTGGCTCATGGTCACGTGTACCCGGCCTGTGTTATATGCACGTGAAATACGAAGTCCTCTGCGTTTTGTTTTGGTTTTCGAACAACATGTTACGGTAGTTAGGTAGTCTTGTTCATAGACAAAATTGTTTATTATATTTAGTACTGGTTGTTCTTTATTCAATATTTATTTCAGCCCAACATTCCAATGAGCCAAAATGTTTAATTTTGTTATCAGGGTCGTATAAATGAGGACGGCTGAGGTGTATTTTTTGGACATTTATTCTGTATTTTCACCCATAATTCTGATCACTATAATCCTCCCTGTATTTGACAAAAGTAATTGAGAAAAGTAATGATACCAAATCCAGTGAATAATCATTGGATCTGGATCCCACTTCCTGTGATACTTTGTTACAGCTGTTAACTGTTGTTGTTTAAATTTAGATTATCTATGTTCAAGTTCAACACCCCAGAACACATCTCAAGAACAGATGGTCATCTTTCACTGACTACGAAATAAGGGTTTCAGTAAGTGTTGGATACATCCTGCCTAAGGGCTACTCCCCTTTTCTTTTTCCCCCTCCCTTTCCCTCCCCAGCCCTTCCCCCTCTCGTCCCCCTCCCTTTCCCTCCCCCTCGCCTTGGAGAGCCTGTTCACAGGCTATTGCTGCTTCCACTGAATGCAGGTTTCCCTGCATACTTCTGTAAGGAATACCATAAATGTTACAAATTTAGACTTTTAATGAAATCATTTATTTTTCTCTATTCAACAGACAAAAAACAGAGCATTTCTATTGTACAATTCCTGTGTTCGTAGGAGATTCTCTGAAGTTGAATGGCTGAAACGAACATTGGAAAAGAGTAGTTCGTTAACCAGGTAAGTATATTTTTGAATATGAAAACACGATTTTAATTCATTTTGAAAACTAAATTCAATTATTTTCCTTCACCAGTAACCTTCCTCCTTTCCCTAGCAAGAGGGTTTTCATCAGTCGGTTTAATCGAGATTTCCTTGAAAAAAGGAGAGCTTTGTTGGAAGAATTCTTGACAAGGTAACTTCAGTTAGGGCCAAGTTGTTCCTCTCAACTGACCTGAATGAGGAGACTTAGTCCTTTATTACCCATTCAATCCACATAAACTGGTGGTTTCTTCATTTCATTATACGTAGATTGGTCAACACAACAACCTTTCTTTCCGAATCCGCTTTGCATCTTTTTCTTCAAACAAATTTAAAAGTAAAAGAAATTGAAAGAATACTGGAAGGAAAAGATTGTAGGAACATCACAGATTTCGTCTCTCAAGAAGGAACACCTGGATGGAAGAGTTTTAAGGCAAAAATCTACCTGCACTGATAGTGGTTTAGGAAGTACCAACCTTGACAGACATTTACCAGGTAGAACTTTTACTGTTCAGTTTATTCTGTTACAATGTAAGATTCTATTGCATTTTCGATATGGCTGCGCGATATGTTTCTCTTCCCCTCCTCCCGAAATGCCTCTGAACTGCCCTTGGTCCGCTGTATTTTTATTTTTCTATTTTCAAACTCACGATGTTAACATTTTTGTCCACGTAGATTGTGTTTTACAATACCAAGGTACTGGAAACGGCTGGAGTTCAGGATGCACGTACACCAACTTCACAAGGAGAAAGAAAGCTATTTACAAGGGACGTTGCTTGGGTTGTCGACGGAAAAGTTTATGTCGCACGGCCTCTGTTTTACCGTCTGGACAATTATTAATCGCGGAAAACGAATTAGAAGAAGTACAAGACGCAGGATCAGTCGGCTCCAGCGAACGATGTCGTAAGGAAGATTGCGCAAAGTGTAACCATTATGATGCGGATGACGAAAGCGATACACATGTATTAGACTATGACATCATCAACGCCAAAACATTTCGGTTAAGAAACTGGCTGGCTGCTGTGAAACCCTTTCCGTCTGACACCGAGCTCCTTACGAGCGAAGACGAATGTGTTCCCGAATCACGTACGATACCCGAGTATGACATTATTAGTATTCCGTGTTTGAGCATTAGCATGGCTTCAATGTCCTTGCATAAAGATAAAGCTAACAGTAGACGGAATAAGAAGTATAAATCGAGTGATGACTCAGAGTATAGTGTCGTACATTCAACAATAGGAGGACTAGAGCTTGGTACATCGAAACAGTTGTATGATTCTTCGTCTAGTTTAAGTTCAGCAGGCCTTTACCGTACGTACGACATTGTAGAAATGGTGGAGTTGCAGTGAGAACATTGTATGAAGAAATTACTAATAAGATAACAGTACATAATAGTACGGATAGTAATTACAGGAAAGAAATTGGACTCGTAAAATATTATTGCAGGTTTATGACTCTAAGCGCGCGCAATTATTTCTTTCGTTGTCTTTAGCCAGATCATACCTCCGAGATAAATAAGTGCCTATCATAGCCGAATCTTCATGGTATGTTATCTGAAACACGTACAAATGAACTTGATAAAAGGGACATTTTTGGCTAGTTTTGTGAAACTACGTACCCTAGCCTGTGAGCAAAGATTCGTTTTGCTTCACTCTGTGACGACCATTGTAATTGGGCGCGCTTTTTACTGAAAAATGAACAAAATTACTGGAATTTAAATAAATAAATGAGCTACTTCTTTCATAATCTCTGATCGCAGGGTAGAACTACTCTTCCCTTTGGTGCGGATACCCGATACCGAATTAACTTTCACTAGAGTAGAAATATTTTTTTACAACTTTTATTATTGAGTCTTCTCAAGAGACCATAAGGGACAGAGAGGGAGTCTCGCGCATTTTCTGGGATATCTTAATTTCACTAATTCTATTTTTAGAATGCGGACGCCAATGGAAACACTCGTCTTCATGAGAAATAAACAAGGCAATACGAAAGAAAAGTGGTATCTCGTCTTTTCTCCTTTTTCTTTAACCTATAGTTACATCATATTGTGTATAAATTGACATTTTTGACTTGATTGTTGTCATTTTCACCTTTTCAGTATATTCCGCACACGCGCACTTTACAAATCACACCACCAACAGCTGCGCGCGCACTCATCAGGACATTCAAAATGAAGAAAAAACATCTTACTCAAAACGTGTTTCAAACCACTTTAAGTCTTGTAAAACCACATACTGTGTTTACGTAATACACAACTTGTAATATATTAGCACTACACAGCTCCACTGATAGTCTATGGGTACCGGAAATATGTTTTCCTTTGGCGTCCGTCACTTCGTGTTTCTAAAAATAGATTTAGTGAAATTAAGATATCCCAAGGGCATGACCGCGAGACTCCCTCTCTGTCCCTTATGCTCTCTTGGTATTCTTTTAACCTCTCCTACTCTCTCTGATTCTGCATGCCAAGCCAGCAGGGTAGTCATTGAAAAGCTATCATATCTATATATAATTTTTATAATTTTTAGCTCGTTTTTTTCGTCGTATTGTCAGGGTCGTATTGTCAGGGTCGTATTGTCAGGGTCGTATTGCCAGGGTCGTATTGTATTGTCAGGGTCGTATTGTCAGGGTCGTATTGTCAGGGTCGTATTGTCAGGGTCGTATTGTCAGGGTCGTATTGTCAGGGTCGTATTGTTAGGGTCGTATTGCTAGGGTCGTATTGTCAGGGTCGTATTGTTAGGGTCGTATTGTCAGGGTCGTATTGTCAGGGTCGTATTGTCAGGGTCGTATTGTCAGGGTCGTATTGTCAGGGTCGTATTGTCAGGGTCGTATTGTCAGGGTCGTATTGTCAGGGTCGGGTCGTATTGTCAGGGTCGTATTGGGGTCGTATTGTCAGGGTCGTATTGCCAGGGTCGTATTGCCAGGGTCGTATGTCAGGGTCGTATTGCAGGGGTCGTATTGTCAGGGTCGTGGGTCGTATTGTTAGGGTCGTATTGTTAGGGTCGTATTGTCGTATTGTCAGGTCGTATTGTCAGGGTCGTATTGTCAGGGTATTGTCATTGTTGTCAGGGTCGTATTGTCAGGGTCGTATTGGGTCGTATTGTCAGGTCGTATTGGGGTCGTATTGTCAGGGTCGTATTGGGGGTCGTATTGTTAGGGTCGTATTGTGGGGGTCGTATTCAGGGTCAGGTATTGTCAGGGTCGTATTGTCAGGGTCGTATTGTCAGGGTCGTATTGTCAGGGTCGTATTGTCAGGGTCGTATTGTCAGGGTCGTATTGCGTAGGGTCGTATTGTCAGGGTCGTATTGTTAGGGTCGTATTGTTAGGGTCGTATTGTCAGGGTCGTATTGTCAGGGTCGTATTGTCAGGGTCGTATTGTCAGGGTCGTATTGTCAGGGTCGTATTGTCAGGGTCGTATTGTCAGGGTCGTATTGTCAGGGTCGTATTGTCAGGGTCGTATTGTCAGGGTCGTATTGTCAGGGTCGTATTGTCAGGGTCGTATAGTTAGGGTCGTATTGTCAGGGGGTCGTATTGTCAGGGTCGTATTGTCAGGGTCGTATTGTCAGGGTCGTATTGTCAGGGTCGTATTGTCAGGGTCGTATTCGTATTGTCAGGTCGTCGTATAGTTCGTAGGGTCGTCGTATTGTCAGGGTCGTATTGTCAGGGTCGTATAGTCATTGGGTCGTATTGTCAGTATATTGTCAGGGTCGTCGTATTGTCAGGGTCGTATTGTCAGGGTCGTATTGTCAGGGTCGTATTGTCAGGGTCGTATTGTCAGGGTCGTATTGTCAGGGTCGTATTGTTAGGGTCGTATAGTTAGGGTCGTATTGTCAGGGTCGTATTGTCAGGGTCGTATTGTCAGGGTCGTATTGTCAGGGTCGTATTGTCAGGGTCGTATTGTCAGGGTCGTATTGTCAGGGTCGTATTGTTAGGGTCGTATTGTCAGGGTCGTATTGTCAGGGTCGTATTGTTAGGGTCGTATTGTCAGGGTCGTATTGTCAGGGTCGTATTGTCAGGGTCGTATTGATAGGGTCGTATTGCTAGGGTCGTATTGTTAGGGTCGTATTGTTAGGGTCGTATTGTCAGGGTCGTATTGTCAGGGTCGTATTGTCAGGGTCGTATTGTTAGGGTCGTATTGTTAGGGTCGTATTGTTAGGGTCGTATTGTTAGGGTCGTATTGTCAGGGTCGTATTGTCAGGGTCGTATTGTCAGGGTCGTATTGTCAGGGTCGTATTGTTAGGGTCGTATTGTTAGGGTCGTATTGTTAGGGTCGTATTGTTAGGGTCGTATTGTCAGGGGCTTATTGTCAGGGGCGCAGTGCTGTTGTTTGTTCTTTACACTTGGGGTGTGAAGTCAGTTAACTTCAGATAGCAAAACTTCAACTCAAACCGGTTTATTACCGAGTCAGATAAACTAGCTCGCCAGTTTTTTTAACATACTGCTTCATTATCAGACGGCGCAGTGCTGGTCATTTCACTCTCCCTGAATCAGAATGAGTTCTCTGAACAGTTTAATAATAATAATAATAATAATAATAATAATAGTTTCAGTGGGGTATCGGTGAAATGCTTAACATGCAGTTCTTTGTTAAAACTTTCTAAACTGATAACATAACATAAGTAGAAGTAGAAGAACACGCAAAACATTTTTCTCAATCAAGTTTCCTAGAACTGATTGACTAATCAGTTACCTCACACCTCCCTGCTGTAACCCTGTAAATGAAAAGAATAAATTATGTAGCAGAAAGAAAATATGACAAGTCAGAAATGCCGAAAAGGAACTGTGTTTTGAAGTGCGTAATTACGCAAACAGTTTATAACAGTAGATCACGTCATCAAGCTACTGACTCGGTCTGTTTACGGCCAGGAAACAAGTGATTGGAAATAACTCACAACACTGTTGGCAACAATGCCCAGGAAATGCGCCGTATAGAGAGGACCGACAGTACTGAGGCAAATTGAGTTGGAGACAGGAAGTTCAGGTTACACTAGATGGCTTGGACCTGATAACCTTTTAATCAATTTATTGCACTCCGGAACTAACACCAAATTTTGGAGAGGTTTCTGTGACCGAGGAAACTAACAGCCGACATAGAAAAGTCTCTTTTCATACATGAAGTCAGTTCATCAACTGTTCAACTGAAGGTTGATTGTTTTCTCACTTGCATTCTGACTGGATTGAAGCACTTGACTTGACTAATGATCACTGAAGCATTTCAACAAACATATCATTTATAAAGTGGTTTCAGAGAGTAAATGTTTTGATAACGTTTAAGGAAAATTATGAGAAGGGAAATGATTTAGAAGAAAGGAATGCGCACTGTTTACGGCACTGATGAGAAGTAGAGAATTTAAAAGTATTATTGACGCAACACATAACTCTCATAAAGTTTATAACTGATTTAAAAGTTGTTTATGAGTTCTAAAGGGAATTAACTACTTGATAAAAACTTTTACACAATAAAAGGTGTGAACTTCGTAAACAATGGGCGCGTCCCTACCATTAGTCGTAGCATGTAGGTGACAACTTTAGCATCAACAATTGCTTTGTTACCTTGAGCTTGCTATTGTTATAGCACTGATCCCACCCTCTGTGAATCCTGATATAAATAGAGGCTGGAACACGACACTCATCACAATCACTTGATCGACTCAACTGATCACATCTGAGAACACGAAGAGACATTGAGAAATCCAAGACAATCATGAAACCTACCCAGCCACACTGCAACGACCGTAGCTGTGAGTATACGCTGGACTAAACTAATTAACAACTTACTCAGTTAAGCAATTTTAATCTTATCTATGCTCTGACATCACGCTAATCAATACATGTTTGATCTGATTTCCTAGGTTCACGCAACAGCCAGAGACGAAAGAGAACGTTCTTCACCAACAAACAGTTGAACCGCCTTGAGGAGGTTTTCCAACAAGAGAGGTTTCCCGGCATTGAGATTAGAGACAGGTTGACTGACGAGCTTGGTATCAGAGAAGACAGAATTCAGGTAAATACAGTTGGTAAACTTCCTCAGTGTCAACCATGATATATATTCTTGTCCCTGCTAAACCACTGATAAGTCTTCCCACCAGTAGAATTAAAAGTTCCTACCTCCCTGTGAAACTAGTTTTTGATTGCACGACTAACGTGATCGTTATTTCTGTTTTATCTTAGGTTTGGTTCCAAAACCGCCGTGCACGTTGGCGCAAACACGAGGTCAAGAACAAACCAGTCTCTTCCATGACAGACAGCTCGCCAGTAACTCCATGTTGGCCAGAATCCACTCCTACCTTCTACCCATGTGGTGTCCCACAGTTTATCTACCCAAATAAACTACATGCAGAGATTCCAGCAGCGTTACTGTTTCCATCTCCACCAGTGAACAACAACACGACATTCCCTTCGCCTGATGAACCAGTGACTGTTACCCGTAGATTACCAACGATCCACACGATGTACAGGCTGACTCACACCATAGATGAATACGCTGCAGCAGCTGGTCTTCTAAGTGTCTTTGAGAGACAGAACTAATGATTATTTGTAAATATCTCGTCTACTTTCTTTGTAAATATAGTAATTATACATTGCTGATTTGTGAATAATTGTTGTCGTTTAGTGACAAATATATCACCATATACAACTGATAGGATTGAATTTTCCAATAAAATCATGTTGGTAAAGTAATACTTGTGTTGGTTTTTAAAGAGAATGCGCACAGAGTAGCATGCGTATCAGTAAAATAATTGTGATGTGAGCCGATATATAAGGTTATAGTTATCATGCGTACTGACAATGGAACTGAAAATTATAACACGAGCGTTAATGAATCGGGTCAGAATATGTCGACAACTGGTCTAGAATCATAGACGCACTCAGAATCCTAGATCCACGAGTTTCCCGCGTGTTAGATCTTCTTCCTACCCAGAATGCACTGCGAATTACACTGCGAAACTGACATCAACACGGTGGTCTGATAACAGAAATAAACCTGAAATTACCAACAGTTAGAATAACTGAATCGTTGTGCTATAGCTATATAGTGTTGTCGTTGGTAAAGCTATGGACTCACGATGATTCAAGACCACGTATCTGTGTCAGGGATCGGCTGTTCGGTAAGAATATATGGTGGTTTAGCTAGAGTACACAGGCGGGTATCTAGAATAATCTAGACGCCAAGATGAACTGATATTTCATAACTTTGCATCTTTAGTGCCTCGATATTCTGGTAAAAAACCCTCGAACACACATCGATAAAGGAAAAGCACTTTACACGGACTACGAGATTGAACTAAAGGTAAATACACAGTGCGACTGAACATGGCTGGTTACGTACAATGGTTACGTACAATGGTTACGTACAATGTACATTCCATATTTTGGTCATTGTATACTGTACGTACTAGAGTGCAATTTAGAAAAGCTTGAAAACTAAATAACTAATTAGTACTAAATAGCACTAATGAAACAATAGGAAACAATAGAAATAGCACTATTTAGTACTATTTAAAATTAGTACTATTTCACACTTTTCTAAATTGCACTCTATCGCGAGTGTACGTAAGTCTTTAATGGATGTCTAACTAGCTTTATATTATTAACTACAGTATTATTAAGTACTGTGACTGTAAGGTGTTGCTCAACACGAACACCGCAATCAAGGACATTCAAACTCTTCTTTCGCGTTTCTTGAACGTACTACGTTGGTTTATAATAAAAACTTATCATTATTTCGGAAGTTTTCATCAGCTGAAATGCTTCACACATGCTTTCAGATCGACACTGTACTACAGTCTACAGTAACTGATATGGTTTGGCTTTCGAAATAAAAATAACAATGCGATTCTTTAATATCAAAATACATTGTTTATCTTTTTGATTGAAGACATTCAGCGCGAATGTTGTAATGAAATGAGCTCATTCTCCAGACCAACCCATGCCCAACCCACCCTCTTCCCATGACATTGAACAGGTCTTATTACCCTTGCTAGGTTAAAAGCAGCATAAGTTACAACTATTCCTTTGACTCTTTTACTCAACAGGCTTCCTATACTTCCCTACCTTGATTTTTGATCAAATCATGCCAACACTGAATGGAGGAAAGGGGTAGCAAAGTGCAAGCATGTAATACATTTTGTGTTTATTTTCAGACAAATCACCCTTGTTTTCCTCTATTAAATTCAAAGACAAGGAGGAGATACTCAGAATTTATTTGGCTAAGAAGTAAACTTGGTCTTCCTGATGTTATGGTTGCGTAAGTATCATTTATACAGAAATCCACCTAGACGTCAGAATGCTAGCCTGAATATCAGCCTCCTCCTCTGGGTCAAAAATGTCCCCGCTCAGGGAAATTTTTGACCCAGAGTATAGTGCACAATATTTAGAACAAGTGGTTCAAGGGAGGCTATTAATGGCATATGTTTTATAGGGGTGCACCAAAACTTCCAAGAAAGCAAGTGATTGGACGATTTAAAGAGAGCTTTTTACAGGATAGAAACGATGGTTTACAAAGATTTTTATCAAGGCAAGTCAATCAGATCTACCATAATATAGGGGCATTTACCCTTTGATTTAAGTGCTTTGTAAGAGCCCAATGTTGTCTATGTTTATAATAGTTTTTATGTTTATTTGCATCATTCACTGTAGACATGGTAATATAATTAAGTAATGCTATAATGTCAGGGACCGCGGAGATCCCCCCCCCCCCCCCCCCCCCTCTCCAAAGCCCCCCTCCCCTCCCCCCAAAGCCCTCCCCCCGTTATACTACTCTTAGAAATAACGATTGTCGCAATAAGGGTGCTCTGTGGTCTCTGAATGTATAAACATGTTGGGTAATAGTTATACTAGTGTATATTAGTATATCCATCCCCCCACTTTCAAGGGTGCTCTGTGGTCTCTGAATGTATAAACATGTTGGGTAATAGTTATACTAGTGTATATTAGTATATCCATCCCCCAACTTTCAAGGGTGCTCTGTGGTCTCTGAATGTATAAACATGTTGGGTAATAGTTATACTAGTGTATATTAGTATATCCATCCCCCCACTTTCAAGGGTGCTCTGTGGTCTCTGAATGTATAAACATGTTGGGTAATAGTTATACTAGTGTATATTAGTATATCCATCCCCCCACTTTCAAGGGTGCTCTGTGGTCTCTGAATTTGTATAAACATGTTGGGTAATAGTTATACTAGTGTATATTAGTATATCCATCCCCCCACTTTCAAGGGTGCTCTGTGGTCTCTGAATGTATAAACATGTTGGGTAATAGTTATACTAGTGTATATTAGTATATCCATCCCCCCACTTTCAAGGGTGCTCCACGGTCTCTGAATGTATAAACATGTTGGGTAATAGTTATACTAGTGTATATTAGTATATCCATCCCCCCACTTTCAAGGGTGCTCTGTGGTCTCTGAATGTATAAACATGTTGGGTAATAGTTATACTAGTGTATATTAGTATATCCATCCCCCCACTTTCAAGGGTGCTCCACGGTCTCTGAATGTATATGTTGGATAATTTGTGCAGAGATGGAGCATTACTTAAGAACATGAGGCATTTCAACCAAATCATAAACAGGCCCAGAATGGTATATTTAGAGGTTAACGCACTCGAGTGAGTGGGTTATCGGGATTTACCTGCACGAGTTCACTAACAATGAACGAGAAATTTAAATACTGCACGAGGCGTAGGTAGCCGAGTGCAGTATGAGAAAATTTCGAGATCGCATTGTTAGTGAACAAATGAAGGTAAGATCCTGATAACTCACAAGCAAAGAGGGCATTAACATTTTTATTATTCAATTGTCTACATTGCGGAGGCACTGGCTACGTTATTATGAAATACTTAATATCTGTGGACCGTGGAGTGGGCGATGATTTTGTGACTGTAGTACTTTTGGTCACAGGCTTTTATCAGTGATAATGATCGAGCCATGTTGCTCACGTCATAAGCTTGCCAAACAAAGGCTTAGCTCTGGCTACGATTAAATCAAAAATCGGCGATCTTCAGGCCAAGTCTTTGGTTTAAAAGTTGAATAATGCCATTTTGAATGAATCGACGCCGGGTAAGCGCTTGTTTATCTCAGTACAGTTAAATCATATGACAAAGTCAACTTTATATTGCTAAAGCATTCATGTCATTCATCAGGTCAAGAACGATGTAGTTGTTTTTTCAAACTACTGTCCAGTTCTACAGTCGATCATATGATTGAAAGAAAGAGACAGGATGTACTTGGATGTCCCTGAAAGACAAATCATTACGAGATACAGCCATGCTAAGCCTGACTGCCAGTCGGATCGAGTTCACTGACATATTATGGCAGCGTACGCAAACAATATCATTCACGCAAACAAATTACAAATCAGGAACCACACATTAGTAAATAGTCGATACATCGCAAACTTTCACTTTCTATTAGAAACGACTAGTTAATAATAATATTGTTGATGTCAGACATTAAAATAGTGACTTTAACTGGGCTGAACATCTGGCCCCAGTTACACGAAAGGTGGTTAGTGCTACCCGGGCACTGGATATTTCAGCCCCATCCAACAAATAAAATTTATTGGATAATGCATCATTTTATCCGTTGGATAGGACTTATCCATTGGATAGCACTATTCACCTTTCATGCAACCGGGCCCTGACGTTCAATTCTAGTATTATCAGAAATACAGAGGTTTAAAGACGTAACAATCATACTTTTATTTTGTTCCATGTCCCAGAATATTGAAATTATGAATTATAAGTCTCTGTCTTTGTAACTTCTTTTGCATCCCAAATCCTAAGACTGTTGCTTACTAAGTCTGTGTATATGTCAATAAATATTGCAGTAGAGACAAAAAAAACTTTTTTGGAGGGCGTGGCTGGTCCTCGCAGTATGGGGATGGTTACTATACATTACCACTTGGATGTCAATCAGATGGTACTTCTATTCATAAAGGTATCTTTCTTTGCACATTGTGTTTTTCTTACTTCTCTATAAAAACAGACAAAGGTGTCCATCTTTGAGAGGTGTTTGACCTGGTAGGTGTCTGTCTTCAAGAGTTAAGAATTCTGTAGTAACATAATATGTTGACGCAAGTTTGTGGACACCAAGTTGAACTAAATTCCTCTCATTTATTTCAGATGTACGTCAACGTAGTACCACTCTTAATGCTGGAACTCTTCCTGGAGGTCGCTTGACATTGCCATCCATTCCTGGTAGCATAGATGATGGTCTTCCACTTAGTTGCAGTGACTTTACCACAACAGATGATGAATTAGATACAGAATACACACATCCTTTAAGTGCAAGTTGGCATGGGTGTGAACATGACGATGTTGATTTTATACTTGATGAGTATGAGATTATTCCATATGAAATTGTTACTCAAATTGAGGAAAAACAACAAGCAGAACTGGCAGAACTTGGATATTTGGACCTAACAACTGATGAATTAAGCACCTTCGGCAATGAACAAGGATGTTTTGATTACTAGGATTGATACACAATGACAAATGTGGAACAAATAGAGAGAAACCTAATCTACCAGGCTCCTTTTACATGACAATTTAGAGGAACTAACTCTATAACTTCTTCACTTTTATTGAATTTACGAGCTCCAGGGATTTTACCAATATTATTTTCTCAAGATAGATGGAAGTGAAAAAGTGATCAAAATAGAAAAGTTTTGATCTAGAGACATTGTCGTCTCCTTCGAAGCCGTTCTTAGTGTCGGGGAGGGAGACTAGGGACATTGAGCACTGTAATAAATATATCAATCTCGAATCAACCTGCTTTTTTGTAGCTTCCGTTGAATATGTCTGCAACTGAGGCTTTATATTTTCAAAATCATTTATTACCGTTTTTGTTATGCTTTTATTCTGAGGTGACGGGTTTAAAGTTTCATTTATTTTACCAAGAGGGGAATCAAAGTTTTATTATAAAATCATATTCTTGAATATAACTAAATATAGTATGTAAAGTTTTTTTTCTCATAGAAATATAACTCGGTTGAGAGTAAAGTATCTAAATATTATTTAAATACAGAAAATGATCTGTGGAAAAGTGTATCTTTAAATATTGATATATTTGCATGGCGATGATTATGGTAGGCGAAATGGTGCAAAATTAAACAATAAAAATCATTGTCAATATCAACAGTTGTTTTTGTCGCTTAATTTTACTTCAACATCAATATTTTTTCATATTGGGAATTCACGAGGGGTTGGGTATACTAGGTAATCTTATTGGGTGGGACGTGGTGTACTGTATTGTAAAGGGGACTTCGTGTCCTTATTATACAACACGTAAAACCGATCAACTTCAACATTCAAGTTTAACAGTAAAACATCCTCAAAATCAAAATAATGTATCCATTATATATCACCGATTAAATAAAGTTGTTGCAAACTTAACGTTATCTGGCCAAGAGAGGCTGGAACTGGAACTGATCCAAAATGGCAAAAGAAAGCGAAGCGGATGATTAATTGGTGAAAACGTTTGGACTGCGTTCAGTCAAGAAATTTCCATAACAATAACCGTTACAGGATGGACTAACGAAATTTACTCTTGAAAACAATCGGTAGACACGCCCTAGCGTAGTGGTACAGCGTACTGTCATGATCCGACTGTTCCCTCACTCTTTGACTGCAAAGCTAGATGTGTTCAGTTGGATAGCGCGGATGAGGGCGAAATCTTCATCCTATACGTAACATACGATGACTCAGCACTGCGTCTTGGCCATTTCTAGTGTTTTGCATATAATTGCCTAAATAGTGAGGGTTCGATTCCCAGTCCGGTCGTTAATTCTTTTCGTGTCTGTCTTTAATATCGATAATAATAAATAAATAATAAATAAATAATAATACTTCATTTCTTAAAAACGCATTTAAAAGTTACAATGCTGTTTACAATATATTTAAATCAATAATACAATTATCGTAATGTTTTTCTTGTGTGGACCCCTTTAGCTTGGTTGTCATGTTTTCCCCTGAGCAGTTATCGGCAACGCTTGAGAAGAATCAAACATAGGATCTAATACTCGGGGAAACAACAAAGTTCCCTTGGATGAGAACAAGTCCATTTATTATATAGCTAATTGCATAATCGTTGTCGGGTTGAAAATCATGAAAGCTATGACCAAAAGGAATTCTGGGAAATTAAAACTCTCAAATAACACCGTCAAATCATCGACCTTTTTATCCAGACTTGTAGGATCTTAGTTAAATAGCTCATATACCTTCAAAACTACGAGAACATTGAATATATCTGTATGTAATGTGGCTCATGAACTGATTTCCCATCCATCCTTGCGGTCTCAGCTTCTATGATTTATGATTTTCAACCCGACAACGATTATGCAATTAGCTATATAGCCAAAAAAGAGGAAAGAGCTGTGTTATTAGCAATTATGACGTCACATAAACCAATTTACTGTTGATTAGGATGACGTCAGGAAAACCTTTTCCACAAAGCATTAGAATGGCTTCCCGAATATACATTATTGCATTCTAGAAGCAATTATCAGAAAACTTTCTGAATTTTTAAACTCGTTCTCTGGGAAACTGTTTACACTTCTCAGAGTCAAGCCATTTATGATGTAGCTATAGAGTTGTAGTGGAGATTTAGTTGAAAGAAGACTTGGTGTTTGTGATCGAGTATGATCACTCCCCTTACATATCCAATACCAGTACTGAACTATCATTTGGACAATAACATATGGGGGACAGCGTCTGAAGGGAATCTAAGACGCAAGGTAAGTAAAACTATCTCTTGCTTTTTGGACACGAGGGCGGCTGATACAAAATACTAACTGTTTATTTCTTCATCGATGAAACCCGCCTCCCCCCAAAAAAGTAGAGAAATACGATTTATGGCAGAACATGTTGTACGTCCGGACGTGCTGCAACATGATTTATTAACTTCAGTCTGTGCATAAACAGTGAACGCGCGACAGATGATCAGAATAAATCTCTCGGCATGCACCGCGCTTCGTTTGTTACTAGATCAATCCGCAGCAAGAGCCTGAATAACTTCAATATTTCCATCTAATTCATCAGGGATCTCACCTTACCACGCCCATCGTCCGTTCGACCAGGACTTTACGTCCATTACCGGTTACCGAGGCATGGGGGCAAAGACGACGACTCAGGGCGCTCTTTTACCATCCATCTGACCATAGTAAGTCAAGTGACATTTTCCGGCCGCAGAAGTGATTATAATGAAGAAATAGAAAACGAGCACGCGCGTGCTATGTGTTTATAGCACGCGCGGGGACTGATCAGAACACGAGAGAAGTGTTAAGAGAGCACGACGCGTAGCTATAAATCTTCACATAGCACAGCGGGCAAGTTTTCTATTTCTTTTATAAAATACAATTATGATTTTAAGGCAAGTTTTCAATTTTGTTCGTTACAAAAATGTTTGAATATCTGCGCGCGCGTGCTGTGTGATCTCATAAAGCACGCGGAATACGCATCCTTTGGCCAATCAGAGCGCGCGTTATTTCATAGTTATTTTATAACAACACTTATAACATGGTATTTATTTATTTACAGATTCAGTATAACAATTACACTGGGTAGAATAACAATAAGACACGAAGTCCCCTGCTAGGATAAACCACCAAGCCCTTCCCCAATAAAATGATAACACAACTCCAGATATACCTATAATAATCAATAGCATAAATAATAATGGTATATATAAATATGATATAACGCGCGCCCTGATTGGTTGGTTAGAGCAGATTTCGTATGACTGTGAAAAAATTACGGCACGTACGTGCCGTGATCGTGATGATTTAGGATTTCGAATGAATCCGTGCCGTGACGTGTCGTGCGCCGTGGTTTTTCACAGTCATACGAAATCTGCTCTAGCGTGTGTCCGTAAGCCCACGGACACGACACGGACACACGCTCACGTCATCGCCATAGCGCGCGCTCTGAAATCAATCGGAATTTCAAATTGTTTATTGCCGTGTTTACACTAGAGCGCTTTACCAAGGTACAAATCAGAAAACTAAGGTTAACCGCTCAACAAACAGTAGTTTTCTAATTTCTACCAAGGTTCGGTAACTCGTGACTTCAGTAAACCACCAAGTGTAAACACGGCCTATAAATGCCTCGCCCCAGGGCAGCGCTAGCAACGAATGCCCGCAGAGGGGGTGGTCAAGCATGGCCGACCATCCGTCCTGATAAGTTGTGTAATATAGGCCTATTACATCTTAGTATAAACATACATGTAGTAAAAATCCCTCAGACATCCCAGAAGCATTGAAACGGATTATTAGTATACAGCTAAACTTTTACTACATACGTGTAGATACAATATTAGACCGATTACACGAGTCTCTGTTTTCGCTACCAGTCTAAATTAAATTGTACAACTAGTTTAAAGAACATTAACGCAATGAATTTAAAACATAAGGTGTTTATTGGCATATTTAAATACGACGACAGAAAATACTTTTAGAATGGGTCTAAGGCCCCGTCCACACGTATGCGGATATTTTTGAATCCGCAACTTTTTCGATGCGGATTAAAAATAATGTTCCTCCACACGAGGCCGTATTCACAGCGTATTCAAAAGAGCGTATTCAAAAAGTTGCGGATTCATCGACCGTATTCACCGGATACGAGTGGACGATGGGAGGCCAATCCGCATCAAAAAAGTTGCGGATTCATAAATATCCGGATACGTGTGGACGGGGCCTAAGACCCAAGACCCCGTCCACGCTAAAACGCTAACCTGCGTTTTCCTATTGTTTCTGGTAATGAGCTGCTTGTTTTCGATTCCCTTGAGGATAGAGAACAATATAAAAACTGTGCGTTTTCAAACGAAAACGGAGTAGTGTGGACGTAGCGAGCGTAAAAAAGCGGCTGTATTCGCAGGCTAGTGTGGACGGGGCCTAAATATAACTACATAACATTTACAAAATATTGTCTATCGGCGTCTTTTTTATTCAAAACAAGCTACTTCCGTTTCGATATTAAAGAATCTGCTGGCGCTGATTTCATCTCTATTATGTCACGAAGCATTGTTCTGAAACCAAAAAATCACTGGTCCCCGGGGTATATTATTAACCTTGTTGCCATAGTTACCGTATAAACTTTGTGTTCAATATACGCATTGCTCAGGCGGGGTATCATTTCTACACCAAGGTTCAACTTTTCAGATAACATTACAATTCACGAGCAAACAAATGTTGAGATTTGAAGAAACAGAGTGGGTAAATAACTACAAAGTTAACTGTAAGTCTGCTTTGGAATGCGATGTGGTTGTAGTGTGATAATCGTAGTGAATTTTCACGTGTTGCTCAATGTGCCCGGCAGACAATAAACAGCGTAGGATTCCGTAGGATTCAGATGTCTGTTATCAAAGACTTCAGGTTTCTTAGTTCTGTTTGTTTGAATAATCTAGAGTTGACAAATAGTCATGTCAAAGTTTTCGATGTTTTTGACATTCTTGTGTAGACGTATTCTTAGTCCTTTAGGTCAACATGAAGCAATATTGAATACACAAAACACATCCATAGCTTTCGTGAACTAATTCTGGAGATTTCATAACATTTTCATAACGACATTCTAGGGAGAGAACAATGTCTGTGCTAATTATAAAATAGTTGTTCACTAATTGTAACACTAGATGATTATGCCGCAGATCGAAGGACAAGTTCTAACGATAAAACAAAGATTTTGCTCAAACGATTCTAACTTGAAATCAATTTTGAACTTATTTAATTACCGTTTGCAAGATAAAATACAGTATATTCTACTAACAAAACAAACAAAGTACTAAACTTAATTTCCCATTAGAAAACTATCTATAGGTGCATGCATCTTGTTGCTTGACAATGAAGGAGGCACTTTCGCCAGTTACTGGACCTAACTACCACCATGGCAAATCCCAATGGTTTATTAAAGGTCATATACAAGGGGGTTCCCAGGGTGACAGCTTACTTTATGGCAGTGACCCTCTGGGTAAGAACCACTGTGCACACATCACTTGCACTGTATTCTAAACTTGCACGTTTTGTACATTGGAGGGCCAGAAGATGTCCCTATAATAGCTAGCCTCTATACTATAATAGCCTCTATATATATCATTGTTTAAGAAATATAAAACATTTTCTGCAAACAAGTGGGGGAGTTTGGGAGAGGTCTCGAGCTCTGCATAAAACCTCATTTGTGGCTTGGTTTTACACATCAGCTCTCTATTTCTCCCAAACCACCGACGAGTGTTAGCATCATAGCTATGCAAACACAGAAAAACGTTTTATATTTATTTTATAAATAAATATAACTGTGACATCATTACCATGTTTGCATAGTCTGGTATAAACATGATCACTGAGATTTCTGAATGTATTTTATAAATGCACCTGTTATGAAATCGGGGTGTCGTGGGTTCGAATCCCACTCGAGGCGTCTGATTTTTTCCGAACATTTGTTCTGTCTATGCTCATCATAGTTTCTTTATGAAGTAATGTTATAAATGTTTGCAGAATTTACACCATGACTGTATGTTTATCAGATAAAATCATTAACTTACCATTAAAGGGTGAAGGAAGAGGTTGTGGGAGGGGAGAGTTATTTGCAGAGATTAATGTTAAGAATGAACTACAGCAAACCACAGTTTAACAGTTACAAAGTAGCCTGCGTAGCTTGGTCCTAAGGGGAGGCGGTGGAGGAAAGAAGAGGGCCAGGCTACGCAGGCTAGCTATTACAAAGTAATGTGATGTATGTATTTCTGCAGCTCTACCAAAGGAACCTCAAAAAACAGATCCTCTAGGCCAATATAAACACGAGTCTTCATATAAAAGAGCTTATCACCTTCAAAATTTCCATGACAAAGGATATGAGACCAGTATCGTCCCTACTAACAATGACCCATATGGAATTGAGGAGGGGCATCGCAAAAGGCAACACTTCATTAGAGGCGTAGTAAGTACCATCGGCCAATATAAACAATGTCAACAATACATACCGAGTATAAAAGCACTTCTAGCTTCTGATGTGGACATAT
The DNA here is from genome assembly GCA_033675265.1 of Actinostola sp. cb2023. NCBI lineage: Eukaryota > Metazoa > Cnidaria > Anthozoa > Actiniaria > Actinostolidae > Actinostola > Actinostola sp. cb2023. The sequence goes on along the minus strand of JAUJYZ010000857.1, from coordinate 194,057 downwards.
ATCCGGTAATTCTCTCTCTTTCGGAAATATCTTAAGGTGGTTCCAGCATAATGAATGACCGGTTTGCCGTATTTTTTAACTCGCTCGCTCCGCGTCAATATTGCTTGGATTTTATTATGCTTAACACAAATACTAATTCAACTATTCTGCTTTTGGAAGGTTTATTCAAAATTATCATTGTAAGCCGCGTTTGTGAATGCCAGCTGATATTCAAACGACACTATTTTCACTAAAACTGCTGCCAAGCGTTATTCCCTCGTACAATTTTTTTTAAACTTCGTGAACGACCTTTTAAGGTCCCTAGTAATGTTCTGACGAGGTAAGAAGGAAATTGATCGAGCCGAAATCACCAATTCATATTTTTGTTGTCAAAATTTGGACAAATCGGTTGTTACGTGATTTCGGCTCGAACAATTTTTTTCTTACCTCGTCAGAACATTACTAGGGACCTTAAAAGGCCGTTCACGAAGTTTAAAAAAAATCGTACGAGGGAATAACGCTTGGCAGCAGTTTTAGTGAAAATAGTGTCGTTTGAATATCAGCTGGCATTCACAAACGCGGCTTACAATGATAATTTTGAATACACCGTCGAAAGGCAGAATAGTTGAATTAGTATTTGTGTTAAGCACAATAAAATCCAAGCAATATTGACGCGGAGCGAGCGAGTTAAAAAATACGGCAAACCGGTCATTCATTATGCGGGAACCACCTTAATTGAAGGCTGGAGGTAGTTTAGAATGGCATGGTGCAGAGTCAGGCTAACCTTCCTGATGGTCTTCTTCACAAATTATTGAAAAGGAGATGAACATTATCCTTGTTTTACCATTGTGACATTGTTTTACAGTAGTTTCAAGATAAATCTGGCAATAAAATTATTGTAGCATGCAGTTTTTCAATCGTCAGAAAACATCATTGGTTCATAGAAATACATGTGTTCAATCATGCAGGTTCCAGGTGGTTCACAGAATAACAAGATGATTTATGGTACGGATGAGCTTCTAAGACAGACTGAGGAAAAGAGAACGCTTACTCAAGCTACTGGCAAAAAAGAAGGGTTTTTGTACGGTACTCCAGCTGCAACAAATGTTGGGAAGCAGAAACCATCTACAAGACCAAACAATGCCTTGTGGCTGGAGCAGAGAGTGTAAGTCTAACTGAGAATGTTTTATCATGTCAATGAGTTGGATTTGAATTATGGTTTTCGTCTTCATTAGATTTGACGACCATACTTCACAAAACAAGAAGCTGGCATTTGATCAAGGTAAGAGTGACAATAACCCTACTAGAATAACAGTAACATATGTTGTATCTCATTTATTATCTTTCTTTTTCAATAGATGATTTCTTAGAGAGTCACAGGAGAGAAAAACACAGACAAATGATGGAATTACAAATTGAAAAGAAAAGAGTAAGCAATGCATGCTGCAGCACAAAGATATCATAATATTATATTGATACTAGTTTGTTGTAATATAGGATCTTGAAATGTTAAGGTCATTTGAACCATGGGGAAGGCCAGGAGCTGGAGCTCCTAACAAGGTAAACACAATCAATAAGAAAACATTTTATCAGGTTGCTGGCATGATATACTCGACTTTCAGTTGTTGGTACATGTAGCTATGTTTTGTGCCAGTGTGGGGTGGGTTTTGTGGTTGGTTGTTGGTAGCTATGTTTTGTGTGGGGTGGGTTTGTGGATTGGTTGTTGGTAGCTATGTTTTGTGTGTGGGGTGAGTTTGTGGGTTGGTTGTTGGTAGCTATGTTTTGTATGTGGGGTGGGTTTGTGGGTTGGTTGTTGGTAGCTATGTTTTGTGTGTGGGCTGAGTTTGTGGGTTGGTTGTTGGTAGCTATGTTTTGTGTGGGGTGGGGTGGTTGTTGGTTGTTGGTAGCTATGTTTTGTGTGTGGGGTGGGTTGGTTGTTGGTAGCTATGTTTTGTGTGTGGGGTGGGTTTGTGGGTTGGTTGTTGGTAGCTATGTTTTGTGTATGGGGTGGGTTGGTTTGTAGTTTGTGGGTACAGATTGTTGCTCATCTGTTGATGGGTTATCAAAAGTAAGTCTAAACTCAATCATTTCCTCTTAAAGGGTTCTGGTCCAATCACATGGGAAGCAAGGCGTACTAAAGCTGTTACAACACTCAAGGAAGAGGTGAATACAAGGCTATAAAACTAAGGTATTGTCCAGAATGATACTGAAATTTGTTTGTTCATTTAGGAGTACAATCCTATTGGAGGTGGCCGAGGTGGTGGTGGTGGTGCGCCCAATAGAACAGTATCAGGCAAGCCATTGGCACTATTACATGCAGATCCAGAGCTAAGGTTCCCTACTTATGGTCAAAGTGGTGATGTTGTACCACCAAGCTTGGTAAGTGCAACTTGTAATAGCATCATATTTGCATTCAGGATTTATCAATATTGAAATGTTATTTTAACAGAGATATAAAAAAGATAAAGATTATGGAAGAGACCTTGGTAAGAATGGCATCATCTTTTTATCCTGACACAGGGCCATAGCCGGCAGTACCGTTGATCCGGTTTCAACCAGACCACTTTTCGAATCAAACAGGGTGTTGGGGGATGGTGTGTGTCTTGAGTGATTATATATATTTTTGTGTGATTTTGAAAACCGGACCACTCAAAAACTGGCAGCTACGGCTCTGTGATATGCTGTAGTATGGTAGACATTACTGTGTGCTGTAGTATCTGATGTACTGTAGTATCTGATGTTTATTTGATGATTATTATTATTATGTATTGTGCTGTGGCATCTGATGTATTGTGTTGCCTTTTCCAGAAACCTTTATGGACAATGTTAAAGCAAGAAAAGAACTTCAGCGACAAGAAAGTCTTGAGCAGGAGTTGCGCCATGTGAGTAGGTGAAAGTAACATTGTCCTTGATGAACAAGATTATAAATCAATGTGTTTGCTCTTTAGATCAGCCATGATCCATATGGAAGACCAGGCGCAGGTGCTCCAATGACAAATGAAAAAGGTAATAAATCAAAATGCTGAGTGTTTTTTTTGTTTGCTACAAGAATGAATTATAGATGTTGTAAAATGTTATATTCATCTGTAAACCTTTTTTCTAAGGTCAAGTTAAGTCATACTACCCAACAACATTATCCAAAGACATGTGTGAACTCCGCACAGTGGAACCTCGTCATCCACATGCATACAATGACACACAAAGTAAGTAGTTTTTGTTTTAGTTTTACACGACCCCACAAGCTGTAGCTTTAACAATTTATTGTGTATAAATAAAAGTTATTATTATTAGTAGTAGTAGACTGTAGTAGTAGTATAAAATAGGTTGTATCAAAATGGTCTTGTAGAAACTCATTGTAAGTCACCCTGCACACAGTATCAGACGAATGTTTAACCATTCAAAAAGTTGACCAGTACACACCGTTTACACGGAACCGTCTCTTTAATTGTATAAAATTTTGTATAGAATTTTTGTCCAGATACCACACTTCCGTGTGAATGGAACACCTAAACGTACAACTTTTTGAATGGTTAAAAAGTGTCCGGTACTGTGTAAACGGGGCCTATAAAGTTGTTAATAATATTCATGTCAAATCTCCTTGATTCACAGAAACTGTGCCTGATGAGAATATTGTAAGTACATTGATTACATTAGGACATGATGCATTATTAGTCCTGTTTATAACAACAGATCTTTAACTTCTGTTTATCAGATGTGGCCAAAGGAACGCTATGATCCATGGGGTAAAGGTTATGGGACAGTTGAGAGAGACAGGGCTGGTAATATTGTCAAAACAATCAAGCCTAAAACAGATGACTTGGTATGTACATGCTAACAGCACAAATACAGTGAAAAGAACAATAAATAAATTTTATGAAGAGTAGGAAAACTAGTTAACTATATTGCTGTATGAATAATCCAAAAGTCTGCATGGATTGCTGTTTTGAAGGGAGTTATAGACCCTATTAATAAATTCCACAATGCATGATTTTCCGCGCTTGACGTCAAACTTATTCTTTTGAATTCTATTCAAAATATACAAAGACTGAAAACAATGAAGGAAAATGAATGGTATTCAAAAGAATAAATTTGACGTCAAGTGAGGAAAATCATGCATTGTGGGATTTATTAAGAGGGTCTATACTGAGAAAGATTTGCCCCTGATGTTTTTTTGACTGACTTGATTGAATGTTTCAGGATGGTATCGGCATACCTGTTGGAAGACCAGGCGCTGGAGCTCCTATGAAGGATGATGATGGAAACATCAAAACTAAGAAAACACAAACACTGACAAAAAATAATTATGGACGTAAGTGTTTATAAGAAATGGAATAAGTTGACTTGTTCATGTTGTATCATGCATTCAAGAGTTCTTCTTGCTGACAGTTCTGTTTTTCTTTGCAGAATTGATGTCACGTGACTTTAGTCCTAAAGGTAGCCGTGATGTGTATAACCCCTTTGGTAAGCCAGGGGCAGGAGCTCCCCTTATAGATCCACATGGCAAAGTCAAAACCCACTTGATTGCCAAGGTGGAACATGATGGAATGGTATGTACACTTTCAAGATTAAGCAATAACACTGCAGGAAAGAGTTAAAAAACATGTGATTTTGCATGGATTTTCTAACGTTTTTAGTACATGTAAGTCAACAGTGAAAAAACTGCATATTTTCCACAATACCAAAGAAAGTTTTTGTAAACTTTCCCTTCTGTGAATTTGGGAAAAACCTAAAAAAATATGCAAAATTCTATGTGCTTTTTTTTGGAAAGTTTTCCAGGATAAGTTATGAAAAGAGAACTTAGTTTGATCATGTTGTATCTCCTTATGTACAGCAAACTCCACCAATCACAAGCAAGAATGATCTCTATGCCAAACAAACATATCTGAAAACCTTGCGTAAGTTCACACCCTGTATATGCACTTGTAAATGGACTACATTGCAAACAGACTGTCATTATATCATTGTTATATTTCATGTTTTAGAGGACATGAAAGACCAAGCTTTACAACAACGGAGAATTGAAAGTGAGGACCTCAGAAAGGTAGACATTGAATCTCCATAAACCACTTCATGGATCAGTTTTTCTGTCCAATTCTGTAAATTACTGTAATAATTATAAATTCCTATATTTTGCAGAGTGGTACGGATGTTGCTTCCTGGTTAAGAAGTGGTGTTGTTGGTCAGCCAAAGTTTGACCCTGTGACAAAAGAAATAGTAGCTACACACAAGCACACCTCTGATATCACCCAACAGAAATTGAACATACGCAGACAAAAGACTGAGAGTAGCAGTACCTATCACCATGACTTGCAAGTGCTTGCTGAAGAACGGCAGCAACTGAGAAAGAAAGAAAGAGACATCGAGAGGGAAACCTCCTTACAGGTGAGTTAAGTAGAGTATGGAGATGACACTGTACATGTACCAAGTACTACTGATCTGGCAGCATACTATACATAGAGTTTACAGTTTGTTCCTGGCCAGACCATGTCTTCTCTGACAAGGACATTAGACCATTGGTCCCATTGCCCATGCCAGCAATGAAGTCAGCTTGCAGTATTAGAACCTAAGCTACTGGTGAATGAGGCCTCCAAATGTCTTACAACCACTAGGAGTTGTGTGAGCAATGTTACTTAGTTTTCCAATCCAAGATACTGATTCACCATTAATAGTTTTACAACCAATTATTATTGTTTTTCAGCATGTTAATACTATGAACCAACTGTGGGGCCGTCCTGGTGCTGGTGCACCTCTCAGTGAAGGAGATGTCATTAATGCTCGGAAACAAAGAGGTACATGTCTGGTGTTTGAAACTGTATTCCTTTGGTGAACAAAGTGGAGAACTGCAGAATTAGTCCATGCAATATTGTCAACTATTGTTCTGATTGAGTATCTCTCCTTTGTTTCAGTTGGATTGGCACCAGCTGATGAAATGAAGTTTCGACTGATGTAGTTTCACCATGACAGTATACAAATCAAATCAGGATTTAGTCAGTTTTTCTGTAACAACATTCTAGATAGACAATGGTAATAAAACTACCATAAACAAAACAACTACAATAGCTCATGTTTCTGGATGGTATTGCCATATCTGTTGGTCAATAAAGTTAAGTTATTACGATTAGTAATGTAGTCAGTCCTTAGGTCTGTCTTGTGATGTAGTCAGTCCTTAGGTCTGTCATGTGATGTAGTCAGTCCTTAGGTCTGTCATGTGATGTAGTCAGTCCCCAGGTCTGTCATGTGATGTAGTCAGTCCTTATAGGTCTGTCATGTGATGTAGTCAGTCCCTAGGTCTGTCATGTGATGTAGTCAGTCCTTAGGTCTGTCATGTGAGGTAGTCAGTCCCTAGGTCTGTCATGTGATGTAGTCAGTCCTTAGGTCTGTCATGTGATGTAGTCAGTCCTTGGGTCTGTCATGTGATGTAGTCAATCCTTAGGTCTGTCATGTGATGTTGTCAGTCCTTAGGTCTGTCATGTGATGTAGTCAGTCCTTAGGTCTGTCATGTGGTGTAGTCAGTCCTTAGGTCTGTCATGTGATGTAGTCAGTCCTTCCATAGGGTCTGTCATGTGATGTAGTCAGTCCTTAGGTCTGTCATGTGATGTAGTCAGTCCTTCCATAGGGTCTGTCTTGTGATGTAGTCAGTCCTTAGGTCTGTCATGTGATGTTGTCAGTCCTTAGGTCTGTCATGTGATGTAGTCAGTCCTTAGGTCTGTCATGTGATGTTGTCAGTCCTTAGGTCTGTCATGTGATGTAGTCAGTCCTTAGGTCTGTCATGTGATGTAGTCAGTCCTTAGGTCTGTCATGTGATGTAGTCAGTCCTTAGGTCTGTCATGTGATGTAGTCAGTCCTTAGTCTGTCATGTGAGTAGTCAGTCCTTAGGTCTGTCATGTGATGTAGTCAGTCCTTAGGTCTGTCATGTGATGTAGTCAGTCCTTCCATAGGGTCTGTCATGTGATGTAGTCAGTCCTTAGGTCTGTCATGTGATGTAGTCAGTCCTTAGGTCTGTCATGTGATGTAGTCAGTCCTTAGGTCTGTCATGTGATGTAGTCAGTCCTTAGGTCTGTCATGTGATGTAGTCAGTCCTTAGGTCTGTCATGTGATGTAGTCAGTCCTTAGGTCTGTCATGTGATGTAGTCAGTCCTTCCATAGGGTCTGTCATGTGATGTAGTCAAGAGCTAGAAGGGCACTAAGACTATGGTTGCCTATGTAGGAGAATATGTTTGGTTATATGACTGTGCAATTGATAGTCATCACCAGCAACAGGAATTGAGTAACAGAGATACTGTATCGCACACACAAGAAATATTACTTTTCTGAATAAGCAATAATTAAATATTTATTTGATATAAATTCAAAAATAACAATAATTTATATTATCACCATTATTTAGTTGTATTTTCATAAACTATATCATTGTAAATCTTTTGTTATTTTCATAAACTATATCATTGTAAATCTTTTGTTCAAAAGTTAAATAAAAATAATGTGTCCATGTATTGTATAAATTACATAATTATTCCTATATCTATTACTGAATGTCTGCCTATGACTATTTACATATCACTTATTTAAAGTGCTACTTGGACGAAAATCAGTCAAAATTTAAAATGAGCTGTAATTTTGCTGAAGTAATTTTGAACGACATATTAATAACTGTTTGGCATTAAGTTAAAATGTTGCTTTCATATTCCAATGAGAAGTACTGTTTTTCTTACGATTTAAGAATGGATTGGGTTGAGCAAATGATGTCATCTACTCAATCCATTCTTAAATCGTAAGAAAAACAGTACTTCTCATTGGAATATGAAAGCAACATTTTAACTTAATGCCAAACAGTTATGAATCCTGACTGCAAGTTCAACATTTTAAAAGTTATTAATATGTCGTTCAAAATTACTTCAGCAAAATTACAGCTCATTTTAAATTTTGACTGATTTTCATCCAAGTAGCACTTTAATAAGTGAGCATGAAGGATCATGCAGAACAGGAGGTACTTGCAGCACTTCTGAAACTGCCCTATAATGTCGTACTGTATACATAAATGATTACAGTGCCAACAATTTAACAACAAGTTGAGGGAACTTTACATTTTCTACATGTAAATGAATTGATTCAGGTTTGGTCAAGGGTTGCAGGATGGAGCACATATTTGTGACAATTGCCAGAAATATTTCTCCAAAATGACTTGTGCAATATAAAAACTACTGTTTATGTAGCTAGCAGGAAGTAGATGCTTTCTATTACTGCCTGTTACTATCTGATGCTCATACTCATCAAACTATGTACATAATCTACTATGATCAATGCTTCATCAGCTAAGAAATATATGTCCAACCAGCCCCAACCTTATTAGTTATAAAATCACACATTGGGTTTCACTTAAAATAAATAAAATCTAAAATAATAACTTAAATTGTGTATAGTGCAACACTTCCTGATTAAAACAAATAACAATGTACATACAGGTTATTGAAGGACCATCCCACCCTGATAGTAGTATATTGTATTATTTTATCATCATACAGTACGTCAGGAGAGAAATGTTTTATACATGAGTTTTGGAAATGTTTGTCTCCTTTAATTCCTTTGTGGTGCTGTGTCTTATACAGCCATTCTCAAAAAGGTTGTCCAGATGAAAAGACTACAATACTACTATATAGTCATGTGATTCATCATGATTTCAGGTTCTGTGCGCGAAACTGCGAGTTGATACCAGCGCCGTTACATTCAGTTCTCACAATGCCGTGTACTTTTGCATCTCAAATTGAGTACATAATGAATCACGTGACTTTATTGTAGTATTGTAGTCTTTTCATCTGGACAACCTTTTTGAGAATGACTGTATGCATTGACGACAATAACTCAATAGATTATGGTAGAAATCCAATTGAACAAAAGGACACAGTAAAATCACATCTGATAGAGTGCAAATACTACATCCATGCAACATTTTGCACTATAAATTAGTACTAATTAAACAGCACTGATGAAACAATAGAAATAGCACTATTTAGTACTATTATATAAAGTTGCACTATTTATTGTGTCAGTGTACAGTAGAATGATGTAGTATTTGTACTCTAACGAAAACCGCACCAGGCAAAAAAGGAGATACAAAAACATAACCAAAATGTTTTTGAGTTATTTGGAATGTGATTTTGTTCCTTTTTGCAACAAGAAAGCCAAGTTAGAAGTATAGACGAGTGAAAGATGCATTATCTATTGAATTATTTAAATACATATACAGCTGTATTACTGTTCCTCAATCAACAATTTACAACAATCACAACAAACAGACATACATACAACACATATACACACATTCTACAGTGTTCTTACTGCAGGACAACATTGTGCAATAGTTTGATCAACTTTCTTTAACATCATTTAAAAAAGCTTGTGAATTTCGGCAAACTGAACAACAATGTTTAATAAAAACCCTCAAACATCTTGACGTTGCCTTTTTTTAAACAACAGGGTAAACAGAGTACTGGGGTGCTTACCATTTACTCAGAAAAACCGGAAATTCCGGCTTGAAAAAAAAAGGTTGTGTCATTCCGATCGGAAAGTCCCGGAAAACTCGGTCTAATGGGTCTACACGCGTCTATGAAAAAAAAAAAAAAAGAGCGGGAAAAGTGGATTACCTCAATCGCTAGACCGAGTTTTCCAAAACTTTCCGATCGGAATGACACATACCATTTGTTTTTCCAGCCGGAATTTCCGGTTTTTCTGAGTAAATGGTAAGCACCCCTGATATCGAATTTTTAGCTATAAATAAATAAATAATAAATATAAAAAACATTTATATAGCACTTATAGCAATAAAGTTCCAAGTCTCTCGTAACAGAAATATAGGCTGAAGAAAATGTCATATAAAAATATACATCATTATTCAACTCATAAATAATTCATGAGGAAAACACAAAAGAAATCAAGTGACGAATGTTGTAAATCTGATACAAAATCGTCCTCGTTTAAGTCATCTTTAACAGTGATTTTCGTAAGGAAAATTACTTACAAATATTGATGAAAGTCTACAACTGTTTGTTGGATAAGTTTCGGCTCGTGTTTGTAAATACGATACAACTCGATCATGTTGTAAACACTACAAAGTAAACAAGCCAGCATAAACCATTTAAAGCTCCACTATCGCTGCTGAAGCATAAATCAATAGCATAATGCCGAGATGTTTAGTAGACACAGGGTGTTAGTGTATCAAATGTATGTGACTTTATGTCGAGGGCCGTGTGTTATTAGAGTACAGACACACCAAATCACTTGATTTTCAAAATATGGCGTACTCAGTATGCCACAAGACAAAGTCGAGTGACTGTTGTTCTCACCACATTTTGACGCCTTCTGTGTATCTATAAGAGTACAGACGCACAGGAAATGGAATCTATTTGTTAAATAACATCCAAATGGATTTGTACCGCATTGCTGTTTTGGATAGCAGAGAACATAATGAAGGGGTGTGCATGAATATGGCCGAAGTGACTTTGTGATGATTTTCAAACTTCTATGCAATTGTTTCAAAAACGCACCTACAACTGGCTTATAAAATACCTAAAAACATGTTATGTTGTTATTTATATTGATTGCACTAGAATTAAGGACACTAAATGATACTAGAAGATGATACTAGAAGTCCTTATAATAAATACACGCACACATCAGTAAATTATTACTACGCTTATCACTTGAGTGAGAAACGATGTACTTTTTGGACCTATGTTTTGCCGTTAAAACTACAATGTTGTTAGGGACAAAGCAGTATGTTTGTTACGTCACCAGTGTTTATGGCAGAAACTACACAACAACATTAATACTCAATAACAACATGTAAATTATGTTATTTAAAGTCATATTTCATATCTGGTTTTTGTAATTTTCCCAAATTAAGACTACTATTGCTAGCTGCTGTGCAAATATTTCGAAAATTGTTCAAACGGCTGTTGCTTTCTTTATACTCGTGTTTTGTGTCAGACTAGACATGTTGGCGCCAGTTCATTAAAAAGACCCAAACATACTCTGTTGCCCCTCACAACATCACAGTCTTAATGGCAAAACATAGGTACGAAAAACATATCATTTCTCACTCAAGTAATAAGCGTAGTAGTATTCAATTCATTAAACACACTGTACAAATATCCAGTGTTACGTTGTCAAGCAATACCAGATTGTTATTAAGGGATAAAATCAAGTTTTTTTCTTGTGCAATCGTTCAAAAATATAATGTTATGTTAGGTATTTATAAACCAGTAGGTGTACATTGGAAGTACTTGCATAGAATTATAAAAATTATTAGAAAAGTCACCTAGGCCATCTTTATTGACACCCCTTCAAGTCTCACAATTTCACTAACCAAATATAAAGTCCCAATCAACATGTTGCTCTGCTGTATTGAAAGTATTTATGGTGACCTCACTTTGAATACTTTGCAAAAACAGTGTAAAGTGTGTATAAGTGTGTCCCTGGGGAAAAAGTTAGTTTTGTTTTCCATACAAAACTAAGTATTTCCCTCAGGGCCACACATAAAGTGTATAATAATTTACCCATTCCATAAAGGATTTACCCCTTGAATACATGTGTGCACTATCCAAGCTGATACAATACACTATAAAATAACTATGATATAACGCGCGCTCAGATTGGCCAAAGGATGCATATTCCGCGTGCTCTACGAGAGCACAGTGCACGCGTGTGCAGATATTCAAACATGTTTGCAACAAACAAAATTGAAAACTTGCTTTAAAATCATAATTGTATTTTATAAAAGAAATAGAAAATTCGGCAGCTGTGCTCTATCGAGTTATAGAAGCACTTGGGAATTGAAAGAAGACACTTCTCTCATCTTCTTCCAATTCGTGCATGCTTCTATAACTCAATAGAGCATGCTGCCTCGTTTTCTATTACTTCAATACAATACTTTATTTTGCATTTCTTATATAAAATAGAGAACTGAAACCTGAAGTATTAGCTTACAGATGCATAGATGATATCAAAATGCCGCAAGTGTGCGCTAATGTTGCTTTAATTGTGTCTCAAGAGTTCAGCCACCAAAGTGGGAATGAATATAACCACAACCAAGCATTTTGAAAATTTCAAATCAAAAGTGTTTAACGGCTCATGTTGATGAGGTGATTGCATACCTGGATGCTAGTAATGGTAGTTGAAAACAATATGATCTGATTTGTACATCATGGTTTCACAGTGTCTTAGAAATTATAGAAAATTTACCACAACTTTTCATTTGCTTCATTCGCCATTTCATGGCTGTGCTTCATAAAGGAAATATTTCAGTACTAGATGGTCATTTGATAATTTAATAGCAACCTATGTAATATAGGCTGAAGGAGTTCTTATCTTCAAAATTGCTCATTGACTTCTGTCATTGTTGTCTCTTATAAGAGACATCGTTTGATTCTTGGCTTGTAAAATATGGCTGTGTCATGGTGAAATAATGGCCAGGTTGAAAATCAGATCAGATTCTTTGCATTAACCACTATAATAATAGACACAATCAACAAGTGAGTCTTAAAATGCTTGAATGACACCAAATGTGTAATCATTTCTATGGCTTCGTAATCACCGTAGCTAAATAAAGTTGCCTGTCTGTTATTCTAAAATAAAACCCTACAAACATATTGTTTCACAGTACATAGTTACATTGAACAACATCATATAAAAACATTAGTTTTAGCAGCAAAATAAGATCTTATTGAATTCTATTAATAAAGTAAGGTTGACCATCGTCATGCAACATCACAGTTGTATAAATAAACACAAACATGAAATAAGGAATATAAAATGGCTGTGCGTATCTCTGGGATATAAACACGATGAGAGTTGTAGATAATGCATGAAGAGAAGCAAGCCTAGGAACACACATGGTGAAGCTGAGTGCTCTACATCTTCCATAGTGTTTATATCACAGTATATATTCTTTGATAATTTTGAGGTGCAATTTTGAGGAAGTGTAATTTTTGATTTTTCAATGATTTTACACAAGAGTCACTGTTTTCTGATATAAATACAGTGCGCTTACTATTGATAATAAATCTGCATGTCACCATGATTCCCTCATAGGATTGTTTCTGAGCCTGATGACATGCTGATTGATTATATAACTCTTCTCCCATCTACTAATCTTCCTATCTACGTACACGTCATGTACCAGTTAATAATGATCATATTTAGAGTCTGTGATGATTGATTGTTTCACTTTTCGCAAGTGATTAATAAACAGTTTTACAGTGAACAATGATTTCAAGTACTGGAGACTTGGTACCATGTTTGTACTCACTGAACACAACTGTAACATGATTTACTGCATTGGCAACTTGCAATGCAAATTGGTGCAAGTTACCATACATGCATACTACGTACAATGCCAGTAATAAACGGATCCATTATACACCTGTTCCAAAAATCGTTGTCCGGGCCGAAGGCAACAAACAAGAAGCTGACGACCGCAAAGGGCATTGTGACTTTCTCCTTATTCATTTATTCATCCGTAGATATTTTAACAACATGCATTTTCAAATGGCCGAATAGTTCCAAATGGTTGCTATTCAACGCTCGTAGGGATAACTTCTCAAGTACCACGGCTAAATTAATTAATTAAGAGATTCCCAAAGTCCTTTGAGGTCGTCAGCTTCTTGCTTGTTGCTTTCGGACCGGACAACGATATTTGGAATAGGTGTATATGCAATGATTATATCATATTAGATAACATAATCATCTCTCACAAGAGCTGCAATCACGTTTGAATATATATTTCTTATCGCACATGAAATGTATGTGGTTAATCTAAGCAACACAATCGCTACATCTTACATCAAGAAATATATACCTGGATTAGAAAGATGTTATAAAATACCAAGAATTTCACAAGTACGGCAAACTTTTAAGCATTATATTACTCAGAATCTTTAGGGATTTCAACTGAGTAATTATTATTTAACTAAATTAGTGCCCAAGATTTGGACGATTACTTAACATTAATGGTAATATAAATACTTGTCATTGACACTTATTTATCATTGATATATTTAAATCATATCTGATACAGATAAACATATAAATGTCTTTAGAACTAGACAACTTTCTGACAAAAATCTTTCTATAGACTTTACCTAAATGCATAAAAATAGATAGAAATATCCTGTATAAATATCTACACTACCAAAGCATACCTCTCCCTTCCATTCATAAACTTTGTGCTTTAGTCATAAACAAATTAAACAAATAATAGTTTGCACGATGGGAATTTCAAATACAAGAATGTATTAATGAAAACAAGTAAAACTTAACCTTAAGAATAGTTTGAATGTAATCACTGACAAATGTAGATGGAGCGACGTGCAAAGTGATATGTTGCAAGAAACTAGAAGGAGTTTCAAGTGACTGGATAATGTTTGTGAGTCATACTGTGTCATACAATACTGTGATCATTTCCAAGTCAAACGAAACTGCCCTGCTAGTAATTACTAACAGCAAATGAAATACCATGAGAAAAGGGTGTATAGTTAGAACAGCTTTGAGTACGTAAATGTAACAGGAATCATTTGAGATACTGTTAGAACAACTAACATTCTGACCAGTCATACTATGGAGTGCTTGTAGTCTCCTTTACAGCAGTTCTTATCATCACCAGCAGTGCCGTCTAAGGTTACAAACACTGTTGACAAGGAAGCACCATGTCATGATGATATTTAAAATGTCTGTGAAGGAGACTACAACCATGCATGTCTGCCAAGTCGTAGAAAATTATACACACATTGTGAGTTAAAATAAATATAAAATAAATAAAAGTAAATCCAAGTTTTAAACAGGGAATTCCATAATACAAATTACAAAAAGTACAAAATAATGTACAAAATATAAATATTAAAACTTATCATGCAAGGATATTTTAGTTTATCATTACACCGTGATGAGCTCTTAACATGCTTACAGAAGAAGTACAGTATACTAACCCTAGTTTAATACTAATCAAATGCTCAATCAAAAAGAAAATTCATCTCAACAAACTGCAGATGGTTTTGAGTTGTCTGTACTCTTATTGACACACACTTGACGTCATAAAATGTTCAAAACTCAAGTGGAATCACGAGCGCAGTGAGTGATTTCACTGCAAAGTTTTGGACATTCTATGGCATCAAGTGTGTGTCAATAAGAGTTTTTACAATAACTTACAAATTTCTCGCGCGCTGATTGGTTAATTTTCATCATCAATAAGAGGACAGACAGATAAAAACAAAATGGCGCGTACAAAGCTGAAGATCGATGGAGAAAAATTTCATCAATGGATGATTTTCCTTCGTTCCAAGTTGAATTTCTTGAGGAAATTTCAGATGAAAAACTATGCTTGTCACTGGAGGAAGTTGAGTCCGAACAGAAAGTAAATGATAGTGTTCGCTTTGCGACACTAAATGACTACGAACTGCATGAAATAGTCAAGAAATTCGTAAGATCGAGAAATACAAGATGGTGTGTAAACTTGTTTGAATAATTTTTGTTATCGGCTGTCGCCTCGTGGATCCACACTACTTTGACAATGTTATGACGAAATTTATCGTCAATAAGAGGACAGACGCATAAAAAGTGATGTCAATTTGTTAAACAGACAACGAAAAAAACATCTGCAATTTTTTTTTTTTTTACAATAACAAAGTAAAAAAACATCCAAAAAACAAGGAAAAAGTTTGAAAGAAAAACTGTTTCAAGCGCGCGCTGGCTCCGTGTGCGAATGATTTGTCATTCTATGTGTCTGTACTCTTATTGACAATGGCTGAGAGCCAATCAGATTGCAAGATTACACTCTGTTATTGTAAAATTTGTAATTCACTCATTCCAACAATGCACTATTCCATAACAATGCACTATTTCTACTGATGTAAAATATATCATTAATATTGTGCAATGAATAAATTCATCATGTTATAAAATGTCAGCTAGTTATGTAGTTTTGAGAGGCTATATATTACATGTAAAAATATTATTCTATTATTTGATCAAAACAAGATCTATTGTTCAATTATAACAAGAGAAAAAAGGATTGCAACATTAGTTCTCTTTGACTGCTATTATTTAGGCTGCATTGATGGCTTTTGTGCTCCATTATTATTATTATTACATGCAGTGGTCGCTCATAAATAGCCTTAAGTATTATTAGTTCTTAATATTCTAATAAAACATCAATGAAGACATGTGTATGAACTGCAGATGAAAGAAATGAAGGAACAGAAGGATCCTCACAGTAAATTAAAGGAACTTAAACAGTTACATAACAAGCCTAGAAAACTATCTGAGACTTTCATCAATGGTATTTGAACCTATTGATCTCTGCAATACTAGTGCAATGCACCTACATTATAATATTTAACAATTATTCACAGAAGGCGAAGTGATTATCAGTGAATATTCACAGAGACGAAGTCGAGGTTAATATTCACCATAATCACTAAGCCTGAGGTGAATAATTGTTTGTAATTAGTATAATTTTAGACTTGAATATCCGAGAAAAGATGAAATTCAGGATGAAATAAACGTTTTATTAGTACTTCCGCGTAATGAAAATTTTACTTCCGCTCTCGACCAGTGATATATAATCACTGGACCAATCACAGCGCGCAAAACTCTATATTCAAGTCTAAAATTATACTAAAGCAATAATATAATGCACGCTCTGATTGGCTGGATATCTATGAACTATTTACCCATGGGTTGTACACTCGTGTCATCTTGACTTTTTTTCACAATGGAAATTTTTGATCACAATGGAAATTAAAGCATTTGGCTCACTTATATATGAACTATTTACCCAACACTCGCTCTTTGGCTTTTTTCAGATATCTATGAACTATTAATGCACCTCTTGGCTTAGATATCTACACTCGCCCATGGGTCTTCGCGACTTTTTTTTTTCACAATGGAAATTAACATTTGATCACTTATATAATGCGCAAGCTCTTTGGCTTAGATATCTATGAACTATTTACCCATGGGTTGTACACTCGCGTCATATTGACTTTTTTCACAATGGAAATTAACATTTGATCACTTATATAATGCGCAAGCTCTTTGGCTTAGATATCTATGAACTATTTACCCATGGGTTGTACACTCGCGTCATCTTGACTTTTTTTCACAATGGAAATTAACATTTGATCACTTATATAATGCGCAAGCTCTTTGGCTTAGATATCTATGAACTATTTACCCATGGGTTGTACACTCGCGTCATCTTGACTTTTGTTCACAATGGAAATTAACATTTGATCACTTATATAATGCGCAAGCTCTTTGGCTTAGATATCTATGAACTATTTACCCATGGGTTGCATGCTATTTCTGAATGCCATATTATAAATCAATTACCGGTAGTTAATTTGTGTCCATGCACCCACAGCATTATAGATATAGAAAATATAGAGAACTCTTAACAACCTAGAGTCGCACTCCTACGCTTGTTAAGAGTTCTCTATATTTCCTACGCTTGTTAAGAGTTCTCTATATTTTCTCTCATGGGCGCTTGTTGACTAATTGAGAGCATGTCAATACCAAATACAGTTTTATCCTGCTCATGATAGTGTTATACAAATGTATATACATGTGTTAACATGCAAATATGTACAAAATGCTGAAATGAGGAAATTTGTGAAAATGTCAAAAATTCAAATGGATAAAAAGTGACATGGTTGTAAACATAGTTTTAAGATAAAAAGTGAATAGTAATTATATACAGATAGAGATGTACTCTGTCTAACCCACTCCCATAACATAGTTTTAAGAAATGATTTTCATTACTGAACTGAACATTTCATCCCATAGAGGTTATTGGCATTTTATCATAAAACCATAAGATCTCTATACACACTGTATAATATCTAGGTTTCCTGGTATTACTTCTAACACTGGCAACAGACAAGAGTAAAAAGGCAAATCCACAGTTCAGTTCAGAAAATCTTTGTTGTTGACGGCATGGTACAATATTTTTGATACAATTACGACATTCAAGTTTATAGGTTTTGTCATTGATCTATATCCTAATACTTAACAATACAACCTCTCAAAACAATCAGATATTATAACAGTCACAAGTTGTTCTAACTGGTCCTGTATTACTAATGTCCAATCCATACCAATGTTTTTGCCAAGGTGATCCAAAACTGTATGACAAGCCAATGATTCCACTCCAAGAGACTTCCATGCCATTGTTTCCATTTACTACCACATTCCATTGCACCATATAGTATATTATGTTTTAATGCTATTTATCACCACTATGGTTCAGTACATACTGTCTTTTAGTTATTTAAAAATTCATCTAATGCATTAAGCGTCACAGGTGTAATACCATAACCACAACACAACTACAGTATGTACATCCACCATAAACAATCACACTCACTCTTCCATAAAGGCAAGGGATGAAAACCTATAGCTAGTCTTGAAAACTTAGACGATTGAAATGATTACTATATACTTTTGTATTTTACTTTCAATTAACTTGGCAGTTTGAATTGCTTCATTCAACGAAGGTAGGAAGTGGCCAGTCATTACTGTCAATGAACCACACTGGAAATCACTATGATTTAGACAATTCCAGTCTACATAGCTTTGCTACATTTACTAGTATCAACCATTTGATTGATGCTTACCCAATTTGAACAATAATGGTTGTATTAATAGGCCCATTTAAACAATGACAAGATAATAAAGCTAAGGTAAGTCATGAACAACTTGTATAAATGGAGCAAAACGTCCTAAGCAACAACTTAAGTTAAACAAGGTTAAATCACTAGGCTTAGCTAAGCTGTGGCTTAAGTTAGACAAGCTTAAATCACTAGGCTTAGCTAAGCTGTAGCTTAAGTTAGACAAGCTTAAATCACTAGGCTTAGCTAAGCTGTGGCTTAAGTTAGACAAGCTCAAATCACTAGGCTTAGCTAGGCTGTGGCTTATGTTAAACAAGCTTAAATCACTAGGCTTAGCTAAGCTGTGGCTTAAGTTAAACAAGCTTAAATCACTAGGCTTAGCTAAACTGTGGCTTAAGTTAGACAAGCTTAAATCACTAGGCTTAGCTAAACTGTGGCTTAAGTTAGACAAGCTTAAATCACTAGACTTAGCTAAGCTGTGGCTTAAGTTAGACAAGCTCAAATCACTAGGCTTAGCTAGGCTGTGGCTTATGTTAAACAAGCTTAAATCACCAGGCTTAGCTAAGCTGTGGCTTAAGATAGACAAGCTTAAATCACTAGGCTTAGCTAAACTGTGGCTTAAGTTAGACAAGCTTAAATCACTAGACTTAGCTAAGCTGTGGCTTAAGTTAGACAAGCTCAAATCACTAGGCTTAGCTAAGCTGTGGTTTTAAGTTAGACAAGCTTAAATCACTAGGCTTAGCTAAGCTGTGGCTTAAGTTAGACAAGCTTAAATCACCAGGCTTAGCTAAGCTGTGGCTTAAGTTAGACAAGCTTGAACCCCTAGGCTTAGCTAAGCTGTGGCTTAAGTTAGACAGCTTGAACCTGTAGGCTTAGCTAAGCTGTGGCTTAAGTTAGACAAGCTTAAATCACTAGGCTTAGCTAAGCTGTGGCTTAAGTTAGACAAGCTTAAATCACTAGGCTTAGCTAAGCTGTGGCTTAAGTTAAACAAGCTTAAATCACTAGGCTTAGCTAAGCTGTGGCTTAAGTTAGACAAGCTTAAATCACTAGGCTTAGCTAAGCTGTGGCTTAAGTTAGACAAGCTTAAATCACTAGGCTTAGCTAAGCTGTGGCTTAAGTTAGACAAGCTTAAATCACTAGGCTTAGCTAAGCTGTGGCTTAAGTTAGACAAGCTTAAATCACTAGGCTTAGCTAAGCTGTGGCTTAGTTGACCCATTTAAATGCATCGTTTACAATTTACCAAAGTAGTGGCTTATTTTCTCATGTTTAAATGTCCCTAACGTCTACTCTCAATCAACTATGGACATCTATGTTAAAAAGTGGGGAAGCTACTAATCTTGCATTCCCTTATTTATAACCCCATCCAATGATAATTACATAAAATGATTTTCCGCCATCTGCAATACAGTTCCCGTTACCTTTATGGAAGACATACTCATGACAACACATCAACAACATTCATATAAAAGAACACACAACAGTACAAAGATAAAAACTCACAATAAGTAGGCACAGATAAATGAGATTATAACGTGAATATAAACATATCTTTGAGTAGATGAACCACTCATAGGTCAATAGAGATGTCCAATCCATCATTGTAAGGATTCTCAGAGGAAATCCACAGTGACTTGTGAGTCATCTACCACAGTCCTGCAACAAAACGATAGAATGCATGAGTGATAATGTATAAAAGTGAACATATTTCCACAGGTTCGTTAGTTTATCTGTTAAGTGTCACCCTTTTCAAATAAAGTTGATTCATTCATTCATTCAAACATCATAAAGTCTGAACATCAGCAATTTTATACATATCTGTTTAGAGAGCAAAACTATACAAAATGTATCACATGATTGTTTTGATATCACTGGTGACTTGGCTATGTCCCCCTTACAGTTTTGTGTACATACAGTTGAACCTCAGGTTACGACCACTCTCGTAAGCGACCACCTCTCCTAAGCGACCAGTTTTCCAAAATACCAAAAGTTCAGTTCCAAGTCAAATCACTATAATTGGAACCTCTCGTAAGCGACCGCCTCTCATAAGCGACCACAAAGCTTGACATTTTGGGTGGTCACTTACTGGAGGTTCTACTGTAGTACTATCCAGCAGTATTGCATACTGTACCTGTGGAATTTGCGTCTGCAAGCCAATGCATGCTCATTCTTTTCAAATGTCACCAATGCTTTGTGTTTTGTTGTAGACATTTTCAGTTGCTGTAAAATACAACAAATACAATGTAACAAGAATCGCGTCATTCTTTATCAGACATTTCAGACAGATTGTTTGCACAAAACACTATTTACAAACCTGTATAGGTCCAATCCCAGCTAAGAGTTCTTTAAGCCTACTGGGTGTGATTAGATCAGGTAGAGAACCAATAACAACACGATTGGTTGGTTTACCACCACTTGAGCCTTTGTTGACAACAACACGACTTGACTTGGACTCTGAAGTAGAGGAGCTTTTGGATTTGCTGTCTGATGGGCCAACTACAATTCTCTGCATGTTTTATGGAGTAATAAAAATTGCTATATTCACTCAGACATATTGGTGAGTAATATTATTGATTGTTTTAAGGTCTCAGGAGACCTTTTGGACCACCACTCATTCACTAAAACTGAAACAACACGCAAGCAAAGCACAATAACCCAATACTGTACCTTAGATGATCTAGATTCACTCACCAACTCCCTGTACTTGTATGTAAACAAACTGTACCTTAGATGATCTAGATTCACTAGAAACTCCATGTCACTGTACAAATCTTGTACTTGTATGTAAACAAACTGTACCTTAGATGATCTAGATTCACTAACCAACTCCATGTACTTGTATGTAAACAAACTGTACCTTAGATGATCTAGATTCACTAACCAACTCCCTGTACTTGTATGTAAACAAACTGTACCTTAGATGATCTAGATTCACTAACAAACTCCCTGTACTTGTATGTAAACAAACTGTACCTTAGATGATCTAGATTCACTAACCAACTCCCTGTACTTGTATGTAAACAAACTGTACCTTAGATGATCTAGATTCACTAACCAACTCCCTGTACTTGTATGTAAACAAACTGTACCTTAGATGATCTAGATTCACTAACCAACTCCCTGTACTTGTATGTAAACAAACTGTACCTTAGATGATCTAGATTCACTAACCAACTCCCTGTACTTGTATGTAAACAAACTGTACCTTAGATGATCTAGATTCACTAACCAACTCCCTGTGTACTTGTATGTAAACAAACTGTACCTTAGATGATCTAGATTCACTAACCAAACTCCCTGTACTTGTATGTAAACAAACTGTACCTTAGATGATCTAGATTCACTAACAAACTCCCTGTACTTGTATGTAAACAAACTGTACCTTACTCCCTGTACTTGTATGTAAACAAACTGTACCTTAGATGATCTAGATTCACTAACCAACTCCCTGTACTTGTATGTAAACAAACTGTACCTTAGATGATCTAGATTCACTAACAACAAACTGTACCTTAGATGATCTAGATTCACTTCCCTGTACTTGTATGTAAACAAACTGTACCTTAGATGATCTAGATTCACTAACAAACTCCCTGTACTTGTATGTAAACAAACTGTACCTTAGATGATCTAGATTCACTAACAAACTCCCTGTACTTGTATGTAAACAAAACTGTACCTTAGATGATCTAGATTCACTAACCAACTCCCTGTACTTGTATGTAAACAAACTGTACCTTAGATGATCACACTAACCAACTCCCTGTACTTGTATGTAAACAAACTGTACCTTAGATGATCTAGATTCACTGTACTTGTATGTAAACAAACTGTACCTTAGATGATCTAGATTCACTAACCAACTCCCTGTACTTGTATGTAAACAAACTGTACCTTAGATGATCTAGATTCACTAACAAACTCCCTGTACTTGTATGTAAACAAACTGTACCTTAGATGATCTAGATTCACTAACCAACTCCCTGTACTTGTATGTAAACAAACTGTACCTTAGATGATCTAGATTCACTAACCAACTCCCTGTACTTGTATGTAAACACCTTAATGATCTGTACCTTAGATGATCTAGTATGTAAACAAACTGTACCTTAGATGATCTAGATTCACTAACCAACTCCCTGTACTTGTATGTAAACAAACTGTACCTTAGATGATCTAGATTCACTAACCAACTCCCTGTACTTGTATGTAAACAAACTGTACCTTAGATGATCTAGATTCACTAACCAACTCCCTGTACTTGTATGTAAACAAACTGTACCTTAGATGATCTAGATTCACTAACCAACTCCCTGTACTTGTATGTAAACCCTAGATTCACTAACTTGTACTTGTATGTAAACAAACTGTACCTTAGATGATCTAGATTCACTAACCAACTCCCTGTACTTGTATGTAAACAAACTGTACCTTAGATGATCTAGATTCACTAACCAACTCCCTGTACTTGTATGTAAACAAACTGTACCTTAGATGATCTAGATTCACTAACCAACTCCCTGTACTTGTATGTAAACAAACTGTACCTTAGATGATCTAGATTCACTAACCAACTCCCTGTACTTGTATGTAAACAAACTGTACCTTAGATGATCTAGATTCACTAACCACTACTCCCTGTACCCAAACTGTACCTTAGATGATCTAGATTCACTAACCAACTCCCTGTACTTGTATGTAAACAAACTGTACCTTAGATGATCTAGATTCACTAACCAACTCCCTGTACTTGTATGTAAACAAACTGTACCTTAGATGATCTAGATTCACTAACCAACTCCCTGTACTTGTATGTAAACAAACTGTACCTTAGATGATCTAGATTCACTAACCAAACTCCCTGTACTTGTATGTAAACAAACTGTACCTTAGATGATCTAGATTCACTAACCAACTCCCTGTACTTGTACCTGTAAACAAACTGTACCTTAGATGATCTAGATTCTAGATTCACTAACCAACTCCCTGTACTTGTATGTAAACAAACTGTACCTTAGATGATCTAGATTCACTAACCAACTCCCTGTACTTGTATGTAAACAAACTGTACCTTAGATGATCTAGATTCACTGTACCAACTCCCTGTACTTGTATGTAAACAAACTGTACCTTAGATGATCTAGATTCACTAACCAACTCCCTGTACTTGTATGTAAACAAACTGTACCTTAGATGATCTAGATTCACTAACCAACTCCCTGTACTTGTATGTAAACAAACTGTACCTTAGATGATCTAGATTCACTAACCAACTCCCTGTACTTGTATGTAAACAAACTGTACCTTAGATGACCTTAGATGATCTAGATTCACTAACCAACTCCCTGTACTTGTATGTAAACAAACTGTACCTTAGATGATCTAGATTCACTAACCAACTCCCTGTACTTGTATGTAAACAAACTGTACCTTAGATGATCTAGATTCACTAACCAACTCCCTGTACTTGTATGTAAACAAACTGTACCTTAGATGATCTAGATTCACTAACCAACTCCAACTGTACTTGTATGTAAACAAACTGTACCTTAGATGATCTAGATTCACTAACCAACTCCCTGTACTTGTATGTAAACAAACTGTACCTTAGATGATCTAGATTCACTCAACCAACTCCCTGTACTTGTATGTAAACAAACTGTACCTTAGATGATCTAGATTCACTAACCAACTCCCTGTACTTGTATGTAAACAAACTGTACCTTAGATGATCTAGATTCACTAACCAACTCCCTGTACTTGTATGTAAACAAACTGTACCTTAGATGATCTAGATTCACTAACCAACTCCCTGTACTTGTATGTAAACAAACTGTACCTTAGATGATCTAGATTCACTAACCAAACTCCAAACTGTACTTGTATGTAAACAAACTGTACCTTAGATGATCTAGATTCACTAACCAACTCCCTGTACTTGTATGTAAACAAACTGTACCTTAGATGATCTAGATTCACTAACCAACTCCCTGTACTTGTATGTAAACAAACTGTACCTTAGATGATCTAGATTCACTAACCAACTCCCTGTACTTGTATGTAAACAAACTGTACCTTAGATGATCTAGATTCACTAACACTCCCTGTACTTGTATGTAAACAAACTGTACCTTAGATGATCTAGATTCACTCCAACTCCCTGTACTTGTATGTAAACAAACTGTACCTTAGATGATCTAGATTCACTAACCAACTCCCTGTACTTGTATGTAAACAAACTGTACCTTAGATGATCTAGATTCACTAACCAACTCCCTGTACTTGTATGTAAACAAACTGTACCTTAGATGATCTAGATTCACTAACCAACTCCCTGTACTTGTATGTAAACAAACTGTACCTTAGATGATCTAGATTCACTAACCAAACTCCCTGTACTTGTATGTAAACAAACTGTACCTTAGATGATCTAGATTCACTAACCAACTCCCTGTACTTGTATGTAAACAAACTGTACCTTAGATGATCTAGATTCACTAACCAACTCCCTGTACTTGTATGTAAACAAACTGTACCTTAGATGATCTAGATTCACTAACAAACTCCCTGTACTTGTATGTAAACAAACTGTACCTTAGATGATCTAGATTCACTAACCAACTCCCTGTACTTGTATGTAAACAAACTGTACCTTAGATGATCTAGATTCACTAACCAACTCCCTGTACTTGTATGTAAACAAACTGTACCTTAGATGATCTAGATTCACTAACCAACTCCCTGTACTTGTATGTAAACAAACTGTACGCTTAGATGATCTAGATTCACTAACCAACTCCCTGTACTTATGATGATCTAGATTCACTAACCAACTCCCTGTACTTGTATGTAAACAAACTGTACCTTAGATGATCTAGATTCACTAACCAACTCCCTGTACTTGTATGTAAACAAACTGTACCTTAGATGATCTAGATTCACTAACAAACTCCCTGTACTTGTATGTAAACAAACTGTACCTTAGATGATCTAGATTCACTAACCAACTCCCTGTACTTGTATGTAAACAAACTGTACCTTAGATGATCTAGATTCACTAACCAACTCCCTGTACTTGTATGTAAACAAACTGTACCTTAGATGATCTAGATTCACTAACCAACTCCCTGTACTTGTATGTAAACAAACTGTACCTTAGATGATCTAGATTCACTAACCAACTCCCTGTACTTGTATGTAAACAAACTGTACCTTAGATGATCTAGATTCACTAACCAACTCCCTGTACTTGTATGTAAACAAACTGTACCTTAGATGATCTAGATTCACTAACCAACTCCCTGTACTTGTATGTAAACAAACTGTACCTTAGATGATCTAGATTCACTAACCAACTCCCTGTACTTGTATGTAAACAAACTGTACCTTAGATGATCTAGATTCACTAACCAACTCCCTGTACTTGTATGTAAACAAACTGTACCTTAGATGATCTAGATTCACTAACCAACTCCCTGTACTTGTATGTAAACAAACTGTACCTTAGATGATCTAGATTCACTAACCAACTCCCTGTACTTGTATGTAAACAAACTGTACCTTAGATGATCTAGATTCACTAACCAACTCCCTGTACTTGTATGTAAACAAACTGTACCTTAGATGATCTAGATTCACTAACCAACTCCCTGTACTTGTATGTAAACAAACTGTACCTTAGATGATCTAGATTCACTAACCAACTCCCTGTACTTGTATGTAAACAAACTGTACCTTAGATGATCTAGATTCACTAACCAACTCCCTGTACTTGTATGTAAACAAACTGTACCTTAGATGATCTAGATTCACTAACCAACTCCGCTGTACTTGTATGTAAACAAACTGTACCTTAGATGATCTAGATTCACTAACCAACTCCTGTACTGTACTTGTATGTAAACAAACTGTACCTTAGATGATCTAGATTCACTAACCAACTCCCTGTACTTGTATGTAAACAAACTGTACCTTAGATGATCTAGATTCACTAACCAACTCCCTGTACTTGTATGTAAACAAACTGTACCTTAGATGATCTAGATTCACTAACCAACTCCCTGTACTTGTATGTAAACAAACTGTACCTTAGATGATCTAGATTCACTAACCAACTCCCTGTACTTGTATGTAAACAAACTGTACCTTAGATGATCTAGATTCACTAACAAACTCCCTGTACTTGTATGTAAACAAACTGTACCTTAGATGATCTAGATTCACTAACCAACTCCCTGTACTTGTATGTAAACAAAAACTGTACCTTAGATGATCTAGATTCACTAACCAAACTCCCTGTACTTGATCTAGATATCCCTGTACTTGTATGTAAACAAACTGTACCTTAGATGATCTAGATTCACTAACAACTCCCTGTACTTGTATGTAAACAAACTGTACCTTAGATGTCTACTTGTATGTGTAAACAAACTGTACCTTAGATGATCTAGATTCACTAACAAACTCCCTGTACTTGTATGTAAACAAACTGTACCTTAGATGATCTAGATTCACTAACAAACTTGTATGTAAACCTGTACCTTAGATGATCTGTACTTGTACTTGTAAACAAACTGTACCTTAGATGATCTAGATTCACTAACCAACTCCCTGTACCTTATGTAAACAAACTGTACCTTAGATCTAGATTCACTCACCAACTCCCTGTACTTGTATGTAAACAAACTGTACCTTAGATGATCTAGATTCACTAACCAAACTCCCTGTACTTGTATGTAAACAAACTGTACCTTAGATGATCTAGATTCACTAACCAACTCCCTGTACTTACTTGTATGTAAACAAACTGTACCTTAGATGATCTAGATTCACTAACAAACTCCCTGTACTTGTATGTAAACAAACTGTACCTTAGATGATCTAGATTCACTAACCAACTCCCTGTACTTGTATGTAAACAAACTGTACCTTAGATGATCTAGATTCACTAACCAACTCCCTGTACTTGTATGTAAACACTAACCAACTCCCTGTACTTGTATGTAAACAAAAACTGTACCTTAGATGATCTAGATTCACTCACCAAAACTCCCTGTACTTGTATGTAAACAAACTGTACCTTAGATGATCTAGATTCACTAACCAAACTCCCTGTACTTGTATGTAAACAAACTGTACCTTAGATGATCTAGATTCACTCACAAACTCCCTGTACTTGTATGTAAACAAACTGTACCTTAGATGATCTAGATTCACTCACAAACCCTGTACTTGTATGTAAACAAACTGTACCTTAGATGATCTAGATTCACTCACAAACTCCCTGTACTTGTATGTAAACAAACTGTACCTTAGATGATCTAGATTCACTAACCAACTCCCTGTACTTGTATGTAAACAAACTGTACCTTAGATGATCTAGATTCACTCACTCCCTGTACTTGTATGTAAACAAACTGTACCTTAGATGATCTAGATTCACTCAACAAACTCCCTGTACTTGTATGTAAACAAACTGTACCTTAGATGATCTAGATTCACTTAGATGATCTACAACAAACTCCCTGTACTTGTATGTAAACAAACTGTACCTTAGATGATCTAGATTCACTCACAAACTCCCTGTACTTGTATGTAAACAAACTGTACCTTAGATGATCTAGATTCACTAACAAACTCCCTGTACTTGTATGTAAACAAACTGTACCTTAGATGATCTAGATTCACTACCAACTCCCTGTACTTGTATGTAAACAAACTGTACCTTAGATGATCTAGATTCACTCACAAACTCCCTGTACTTGTATGTAAACAAACTGTACCTTAGATGATCTAGATTCACTCACAAACTCCCTGTACTTGTATGTAAACAAACTGTACCTTAGATGATCTAGATTCACTAACAAACTCCCTGTACTTGTATGTAAACAAACTGTACCTTAGATGATCTAGATTCACTAACAAACTCCCTGTACTTGTATGTAAACAAACTGTACCTTAGATGATCTAGATTCACTAACAAACTCCCTGTACTTGTATGTAAACAAACTGTACCTTAGATGATCTAGATTCACTACAAAC
The DNA here is from genome assembly GCA_033675265.1 of Actinostola sp. cb2023. Taxonomy (NCBI): domain Eukaryota; kingdom Metazoa; phylum Cnidaria; class Anthozoa; order Actiniaria; family Actinostolidae; genus Actinostola; species Actinostola sp. cb2023. Next base: position 165,381 of record JAUJYZ010000857.1, on the reverse strand, counting down.
TCCCTGTACTTGTATGTAAACAAACTGTACCTTAGATGATCTAGATTCACTAACCAACTCCCTGTACTTGTATGTAAACAAACTGTACCTTAGATGATCTAGATTCACTAACCAACTCCCTGTACTTGTATGTAAACAAACTGTACCTTAGATGATCTGTTCACCTTGTAGATGATGTACCTAGATGATCTCACTAACAAACTCCCTGTACTTGTATGTAAACAAACTGTACCTTAGATGATCTAGATTCACTAACAAACTCCCTGTACTTGTATGTAAACAAACTGTACCTTAGATGATCTAGATTCACTAACCAACTCCCTGTACTTGTATGTAAACAAACTGTACCTTAGATGATCTAGATTCACTAACCAACTCCCTGTACTTGTATGTAAACAAACTGTACCTTAGATGATCTAGATTCACTAACCAAACTCCCTGTACTTGTATGTAAACAAACTGTACCTTAGATGATCTAGATTCACTCACCAACTCCCTGTACTTGTATGTAAACAAACTGTACCTTAGATGATCTAGATTCACTAACCAACTCCCTGTACTTGTATGTAAACAAACTGTACCTTAGATGATCTAGATTCACTAACCAACTCCCTGTACTTGTATGTAAACAAACTGTACCTTAGATGATCTAGATTCACTAACAAACTCCCTGTACTTGTATGTAAACAACCTGTACTTGTATGTAAACAAACTGTACCTTAGATGATCTAGATTCACTCACAAACTCCCTGTACTTGTATGTAAACAAACTGTACCTTAGATGATCTAGATTCACTCACCAACTCCCTGTACTTGTATGTAAACAAACTGTACCTTAGATGATCTAGATTCACTCCAAACTCCCTGTACTTGTATGTAAACAAACTGTACCTTAGATGATCTAGATTCACTAACAACTCCCTGTACTTGTATGTAAACAAACTGTACCTTAGATGATCTAGATTCACTAACAAACAACTCCCTGTACTTGTATGTAAACAAACTGTACCTTAGATGATCTAGATTCACTCACAAACTCCCTGTACTTGTATGTAAACAAACTGTACCTTAGATGATCTAGATTCACTAACCAAACTCTCCCTGTACTTGTATGTAAACAAACTGTACCTTAGATGATCTAGATTCACTAACAAACTCCCTGTACTTGTATGTAAACAAACTGTACCTTAGATCTATCACTAGATATGTCACTGTACCTTAGATGATCTAGATTCACTCCCTGTACTTGTATGTAAACAAACTGTACCTTAGATGATCTAGATTCACTCACAACTCCCTGTACTAATCTAGATTCACTCACCAACTTTAGATGATCTAGATTCACTAACAACTCCCTGTACTTGTATGTAAACAAACTGTACCTTAGATGATCTAGATTCACTCACAAACTCCCTGTACTTTAGATGATCTAAACAAACTGTGTACTGTAGATTAGATGATCTAGATTCACTCACAAACTCCCTGTACTTGTATGTAAACAAACTGTACCTTAGATGATCTAGATTCACTCACAAACTCCCTGTACTTGTATGTAAACAAACTGTACCTTAGATGATCTAGATTCACTAACCAACTCCATGTACTTGTATGTAAACAAACTGTACCTTAGATGATCGAAATCGGTAGATTTCTCGCAAATCCCCTCAGACTGGGGGACAAGACAAAGGGAAGAACGCAGATCTGAAAGACCTCCTTTAGGTGCATGAAACAGAGGAACTTCCTGGAGGAGAGGTGGACAGGCACATGCAGATACGCATGCGTTAGGTCCACAGACATCACCCAATCACTGTTTTGAATGGCGTGGTGTAGGTTGCGAGAAGTTTCCATGTTGAACTCTCCACAGCGAGGTGGTTGTTCAAGACCTGTAGGTCTATCACTAGGTGCAGCTTGCATTCTTTTGGGGATGACAAAAGGAAGGCTGCAGAAACCTAGAGAATGCATGTTGCTTACTCTCTCTATGGCATTTTTCTTCAACATTGACTGAATCTCATCGTCAAGGTGCTCCCTTTTGCTGTTGGTCTCTGGCAACGGAAAGGATACTGGCTTGGTGGTAAGAGGAGGTTTGGACTGGAACCTCAGACGTAGTCCATGTTGAAGAAGTTGCAGCACATGCTTGGCCCTTGTTATGGCCTCCCATTGGGAGACAAAATGGGACAGATGTACACCCACCGGAATATAGGGTAGCGGAAGGTCTAGTGCTGGTAGTGGGACTTTTATTTATTTATTTATTTATTTGACTTTACCTAAATGCACAATATACCGTATTCACCAGCATATAAGCTGCACTTTTTCCCCGAAAATCGTGATCCAAAGTTGGTGTGCAGCTTATCTGCGAAAACATTGGGAATTGGTACCAGAAATTAACATAAAAGTATAAAAGAGTAATAATAATTTAATAATAATAATATTGCGTTTATTACTATTAGTTACTCCCAAAAGCATTGGCCATTGGTTAGACATTAAACAGGCAAATTAACGGGTGCTAACACCTTTTCAGACAGTTTAGCGGTTCACTAAATCATGTTAACGGTTTTACTTCGTCTCAGACATAACATTCTCATGTGCATACTAATGAACCTTAGATTTTAGAACTGATAATGCCGAAAGTTGGTGGGAAAGACGTTTTGAATCAGTCATAGGATGGTATTGGATTGTGATTTGTCGTAAAGAATACCATTGATTATTCCAGGTGATTATTACAAAGCTAAAATTATTGGTACATTGTATAAAGCCTTTGAAGTATTCTCTGGGAGATTACGTCCGATAATGCAAAGCATGTAATGTACATGTAGTTTTTTCAAGATTCCACTTAACGTGTGATTTCTATTAATTTTATTCAAGAAGACTTTTTTTCCAAAATTTACGTTGCCAAACTCGGGGTGCGGCTTATCTGTGAGTGCGGCTTATACGCCAGTGAGTACGGTAACTAATAAAATAGGCAGGGACACCACAACAGTGAAAACCAATTACTGTGGGTCCATTACTAATAACGTACAAGAAAATAATAATAATACTGGACAGGGGGAGGCCATTGCCTGGTCCAGTCAGTAGTTTTTTGAAGTGGCTCTGGGTTTTTTGGGTCGACCCCCTTGGGGCGACCCATAAGCTTACCCTGGGCCCGGTTGTTCGAAAGGCGAATAGTGCTAATTCTGGATTAGTGTCAATAGTTTTCTTAAGATTTATTCCTGGAATATCGCTAATTGCCTTTCAAACAACCAGGCCCTGATTTGCCCTACTAGCTGATGCTGCTGGCTGCTGGCGTAGATATTGGGGCTTAACTGTGTGAGCCTGCCCTCTACCCTGGAACTGCTCCTGCTGTAGTTCATTTCCTGACTGTAGGGACCAAAGGTCTCTTTTTCCGCTCTGCTAATTCCTTGGCCACTATGGTGACCTGACCAGCAAACAGGGAGGAAAGGCAGACAGAAGTGGTGCACAGAAAGTTCTTCAATCATTGGTCACCTGCCACCTTGAACATGGTCAGAATCTCTCCTAGCCAGGACAATGTTACCCAAGAGCTTAACAGTGACGGAGGTCTCCACTGAGGCCAGAAGTCTGTGGTCTGTGGTCTGTGGAGTGGGCTGTATGGTTGTGGATACAGTAAGAAGCTGAAGGAAATATTTTGTGGCAGCTTGTAGAGAGCAACTCTGACCCCACCATGGCCTTGTGATGGGCCCGAAGTGGCTCCTTAATGTTCCTCTAATTTTGTCATTGGCATCATTTAGCCAATGAAAGACTGAGTGCGACGAATGAGGCAGAGAACTGGTTGCCTGTGCCTCACCCTCAGTAGAGAGGAGTTTCTCACCAAGATTCCTAAAGGTCCCAGTGTGGGCCTTTTCTTAGGCAGGTCCAGGATGTCTGCAACAAAGGCCACATTGTCGGCAAACCCTGGAGCCTGACTGACAGTTTGCTGGCATGACAAATATGGCTCTGCGTGGAATCCAACATCAATTGTCGGTGGCTTGAGGGAGGACTACGTCTCACACAAGCTAGAGTGTTGAGGAGCAATCACTGACAAGTCATCAAATGACAAGCAGGCAGTCCCTAAGGGAACACTCTGTCCTGATGAGGCTATGCTATGCCCTGATGTAGAGGGAACATCAGAGACCCCACTCAAGCATGTTAAGGCTTGGCATTTGGCCAAATATTAGTCAAATTCATTTTTTAGCTTTTCTCACTGAAACCTTGGTAGAATTTCTTAATATTCGCTCCATCAGTAGAGTCAGTAAAAGGAAGAATATTCAACTGTGTATTTTGGGATTGTCATGTCATGTGATCAGATTTTGTAGATTATGGCCAAAAATGGTTTTCTGGAAATGCACTGACGAGTTTCAATGGCGTATAATATTTATTACATTTAATGTATTTGTATCATTGTCCCTAACAATAATCCGTCTCATTTGGTTGACATATTTTTATTGGTAAGGCGATATTGCCTAAAACAGGTCATGTGACTAGAAACCCATTATAATAATATAGCCTTAGCCAATCATTGAAACCATCCAATCGAAACGTGGGCTTTATTCGCATCCTATGGCAAGCAATTTTCCATATCTAGTTTTAGCTTCTAGCTCACTATGAGCAGCATGTTTTTTTTGGTCATTTTTTCCATTATTGTGACATCATTGAATCACGTGATCATGTAATTATGCATACTAATTTATTAAGGACATACATTTTGTTTAACCCAAAAGTTTTTATCAAAAAGCGATACATATTTCCTGACTTATACCGGTAATAGAAAACCTGAAATCCACACGGGGGGTTTAATATAATGAATCTGGTCAAGTCTTAACATGCTTGAGCAGGATGACTGAGTTGACGAATCTCATCTCTCAGTGTCAATACCAAGGCATGAAAGACCAAAAATGTTGAGTACAACACGGAGCACAAACCAAAATGGTGGCTCCACGAACTCAAGCCTGCACTTAGACGAAAGAAACACCAATAACTTTGCTTGAAAAGCGATAAAGGTTGAAGAAACTCCTTAGGACCGATGGAACCAATCCAAGCAAAGCCCCAAGGCTTTGGTGCAGCATGGCAAACATTGGATTTTATGCAGAAACTTAACGAACGTCAGCTTCTTAGCGTGCACAATCCAAAAGTGACTTTAGCAGGCCAGGCCACCTGGCATGTCATGCTCACATCCAGAGATTCTACAATCCCATTATTCATTTTAGATTTTAGGCTAAGTTTATGAAATAAATATATACAAATCTAGCCAATTTTCTAGTCCAAGTTTCACTCTGATTAACAAACACTGCCACTATTGTTGAAAACACCACAAATAAATAAAACATGAACAAAATAAATAAGTGAAGTAAGTAATGAAATTTAACCTAACATTTACCTAACTATCTAATTACTCTATCTAGAGTGCATTTTAGAAAAGCGTGAAATAGTACTAACTTTAAATAGTACTAAATATAGGTATTTCTATTGTTTTTTATTGTTTCATTAGTGCTATTTAGTACTAATTAGTTATTTAGTTTTCAAGCTTTTCTAAATTGCACTCTACTCTACACTGTATTTATAGCGATGAAATGGTAAATAAAAGGCAAAATATTTGCATATTGAGATTTACCTTTATTAGTTTTAACAGTACTTTTCCCAGTAGTTCCAGTCTTTACATCTTTATCAATATCATCAATGTCTTCATCACCATGGATACTAACAGCATCCAGATCTGCAGCATGGGTTGGGCTAAAGCAAAAAAACAAATTAATTAAGTATATTATAACCTATATATTAACAACAGAATGAAAAAACTTACTCTTCTCCTTCATCATCGCTTTTCAATAGCTTATCCTGTTAAGAAAAAGCAAGAATGAATGAAATTAAAACATAAATTATTTTACAACAAAGAACCAACTAAGACATGTTTGACAATTTAGATTGTACAAGTACCTCATCAAGATCACTTTCTAGGTGTTCTGAACCTTTGATCTGAAAAAGACAACGTGTCAAATAAATGATATAAATAAATCATATCACTCCAAGTACATGTACAAACAAACAGCTTAGAAATCCCCAAAGCCTCGATGTATGCCTGGTCATGTACCATTCAACATACCTTGGAAGTATCACCTTCAGTCTTGGATTTACTTGGTCTGAACATGATCAAAAACAGAATTATTAATATCACAAAAATCCCTACATCATTTACAACTCTTATGACATACTCATTATTTTGTGCTGGCTTGTCTTTCTTTTCCTCAGGTGCATCCCCTTTGGAGGTTTTCCTCTGTCTATCTGGTAATGGTTTCGCACCTTGTTGTCCAGGATGTTGTCTCTTCCTACCACCTCGCTGTGTCATCTCTGGCCTTCCTCCATGGTGACCAGGACCCCCAGGCATCCGTGGTCTAGAGCCATGCATTCCATGCTGTGAAGGGGGACCTCTATGACCCATCTGATGTCCTCTCATCATGTGACCTTGGTTGTGACCCCTTGGTGGTCGCATTGGGTGTCCAAAATAAGGTTCTGATCCTCTGGGACCATGCATTGATCCAGGGAAATCTGACTGGTGGGACTGGCCTGGTCCCATGGGTCCATGGTGAGAACGAGGGCCAAACCCACCACGGAAACCTGGTCTTGGACCCATGAGTCGTCTGCCATGTTCTGTGACAGTAACACAAACATCAGAACCCATTCAATCATCTCAAAATGGAAATACTATAGCTTACCAAAATCAACACCAAGGCTTGAAACTAATTCATCTGTAAAAGAAAACAGTGATGATGATGATGAAGAATTTCAAGAGGGTTTTAAACACATAAAAGTGAAATAGTGGATATTTCTATAAGATCTCTAGATCTCTATCATGTAAAGGGACTTTCTAAAGCTTAGCCCTATTTGAAAGACTTATATCAACAAAAAATAATCTAATTTCGACATTTTTGGGTGAGTTTTATGTTCAGACATGTGCTGTCTAGGTTTTGCGAGGCAAGTTGTTCTACAAATCTCGAAAGCAAAATATTTAAAATAAAAACACTCCAGCAATTCAACATGATCTTTGTCTTCAAAAGAGACATCTTGAGAGATAACTCAATTGATCTAGAGTTACATTTATGCACGTTTATATAATGTTCTAAAGAAGACTGTTCGAGTTCTATTTCATCACATGAGTACAAGAACACAAACATTACCTTCACGAATATCGGTAAAATCCATACCAAGTAAGTAACTTAAGTCTTCAGAAGGATAAAGTATTCACTCAAGCATCGAGATGAACGAATAAAAGACAGCAAAACAAAGGTAAAGTGTCTAAGTTTTGATCTTCAGCAAACTGCTTCGTTTGAGCAAGCAAACGCCGCCATCTTCACAGTAAGTCCCTGTGCCAAGCGCGGCTACAAAGCACTCTTCCAAACGAGGCTCATGCAAAATTTAATTAGTTTTTTTTAATTTGACTATTTTTCATTTCATCCTTCTGTCCTATTTCCCACAGTTTTATTTTTCTAAATTTCTTAACAATTATTTTTGCTCGCTTCTTCTTTTTATTAATCTATAATTGATACTTTGCCTGTCTTTCTTTTTATAATAATAATAATAAACAATTTATCATATCAAAGTGAAATTCTCCATAAAATAAGTGCATCAGAATACAATATATTGTTGTAATTACTTGATCGTTTTCCTTGATAGATAAATAGAGCAACTAGAGCAAGTGTAGACTAGTGAAGTGATAATGAGTGTTGAATATTACGGTGTGAAGTCAGCCAATCATAATCGTTGTTCTTGGTAGGTTTTACAAGGATACTGATATTATGGTCTAGTTTCGTCGTGTTCCAAGGAAACAGCGCAAAATATGGCGGCAAAGTGTAATTTACTGCCAATACTGGTCTCTTATCGGACCTCTCTTTAGGGATTCAGGTGTATCAAATTGACGTCGAGTAAACCACGATAAATAACTTTCTCAAAATGAATCCATCAATTGCGAAAAACGCAGGAAACTTTAGGAAAAGTGATAAAAAAACCGCCATTGACGGATAAACTTCTGAGTAAACCTCCATTTCGATTCCTTCATGACATTATTACTGAGGTAAGAACGCTTTGCATGGAGCTATTTTAACCCTTCAAACTGAATGAGAAACTGTAGAATACATCAAATATGTGGTTCTTTGTATTTCTTCTAGGTTATAAGGAATACAGGAGTTCTAAAAGGTCTTTATACAGCGGACGAAATGAACTCTGCGAACGTGAAGGTTTGACTTGCAATCTGATTACGTTTTTCCGACTCTTTTTCCCCGTCTTTCACAAATCCAACTAACTGTCTTCTTATACTTGTGCAAATGATAGGAAAAAGATGCCAAAATAGCTTTTTTACAAAAAGCAATCGATGTAGTTGGTAAGTTTGAAGAAATCGTTTTTAGAATTCTAGTTGTTGTGGTTGCTATGGCGGGTTGTCAACATTTGAGAAGAAACAGGACCACCGGCTTTGCTAATGGCAGTTCTCAGGTTAATTAACCACCTTTTAAAAATCTTAATCGTGGAAGATAGCCTGGCGTTAAAGGAAACATGGAAGGTATATGGACTTCTATAATCCGTGCTTCTCTGGTTTCATTCAAAATTTGTGTTTCGTGTCTATTAGTATTGAATGATATATTTTTGTTTACCTTCGTTACTACGTTAGGAAAGTATTTGCTCAGCCAAATAGTGTTGTTTTGGTCATATTCAGTGACAATGTGACATTTATACATGTATGTTTTGTTGATGTTGCCAAAGTTAGTTTGGATTCCAGTCCTGTGCCATGGCATCTGAAAATATCATATATTTTTATATTTGATAAGCACTAATCAGTATTGCCCAGTGAATAGTATATATTGGCACCTTTTTCCTCGCACCTTTTGAGCTGCTATAATTGCTTTGCAATAACTAAATTTGCCATCATGAAAACAAGTGCAAACACATGCGCTATATTTACAATAACAATCTTTTTTTCACTTATATTTTGTACAAATGAAGCATCCTCTCTTTTCATGTTTTCCCAAAGTGCAGAAACAACAACTCCAATTCCTCATGACCTCTCAGGATGTTTTCTAATTTAGGTAGTAATGGGATGGACACCTGTATTATCTGAACAAAAATAATTCCCGTCTACACAGAAGCAAAGTTAATTCCATTATAAAATTTCAGTTCTATATTTTAAAACCATTTACAGTGCGACTACACCAACCAAGGCCACCCAAACAAATTTTGAATCAAATTTTCTAATCACATTTGTGACGCTGAATAACAGAATGATGTCGAATTCTACAATTTAAACTGTTTCTTGTTCACTCTTGATCATATACATACACATATAAAGTAAAATATATGCTTTTAAAGCGAAAATTTGAAAATTTGTGCAGATTCTATTGTTTGAATACTCAATTGTGATTGGATAATTTGTATGAAAATTTGTTTGGGTGGTCTTGGTTGGTGTAGTCGCACTGTAAATTCTTATTAAAGAGTTGGAAACAACTTCTCCTTATTTCAAAAATCAATCAATATATCAATGGGTTTATTAGGACTGTGTGGATATTAAAAATGCACTGGCCAGTATTGTGGTGCAAAGCAGAATACATGATCTTCTGGGATTTTCATTGGTCGAGAGATGACTATGTCACTGCAGATAACTTCCTACAAATAAGTGCTTTTGTTCTCCTCGACAATGGCAGCTCGATTTTTTCCAGAGTTGTTGCTTGGGTGAGAGAAAATAATGTGAATGATAAAACACAAGGGAAAAGCAGTTCTAAAGATGAACCCCCTAAATATTGTATTGTCTATAGCTATATGTATAATATATAGCTACATGTACACCTAATTGCAAGAACGTTGTCATATAAAAAAGAAAAATACCAAATAGGAATTAATTAAAAGACAAAATGAGAAGTTCAGCTTGAGTGCTCTGCTTTTGTCTTTTAATTAATTCCTATTTGGTAGTTTTCTTTTTTGTATGACAACGTTCTTGCAATTAGGTGTATATTGTCTATAGCTATATGTATTAAGAGGAGATTTTTTACGAACGCGCGTATTGAGCGCCAAAAACCAATAGCATGGAGAATACGTTTTGTATATAAATTTATCACAGTTCATCTTGTATTTTTACACGTTCGTAAATTAGAGTGTTAATCCAAAGTGAAAACGAAAACTGTTGGGCTAGATCTTATATTTATATTACGTGATGTTACAGTTTGAAACACTCGAAAATGGCTTTGTACAACGCTAAAACAGCTTAGACAGTTTTTTTTTTTAACATATATATTTATAAATTATCCATTGAGCAAATTGATCAGAAAAATGATTTATTTTGATCACTAAGTGTATTTAAACTCAATGCTAAAAAAACTCGAAGTGTTCACAGTTCGAGTGTCCACACTGTAAATAACGAGCTTTTGATTGATTGATTGATGTATATGTTAGTAGTTTTGACATATATATTTATAAATTATGGTTGACAGAAAAATGTTTTTTTTGAACTGGTACAAACTCAATGTTTTGAAAAAAACTGGTACAATTTGTTTGTCCAACTGGTAAATTTGTTTTGAACTGGTACAATTTGTTTTATGGACTGGTACAATTTGTTTTGAACTGGTACAATTTGTTTTGAACTGGTACAATTTGTTTTGAACTGGTACAATTTGTTTTGAACTGGTACAATTTGTTTTGAACTGGTACAATTTGTTTTGAACTGGTACAATCTGGCATTCTTAAAAGGGATTTTATTTTGGGGACTCATTAAAAAAACTGGGGCTTGGATTTTTTTAAGAACTAGACGACTTCCTGGCACCCACCCCTCCCTTCATTCTCTTCCTACCTACCCCTCCTTTCCTTTCCTGTCTGCCTACATTAATTCTGTCTATCTGTCTATTTACCATTTTAACATATTTTTTTCAATTTTTGTCTTACCTTGTCTGGGACTCGAACTCTGACTGTAGACCAACTATGCCATCGAGGATTTCGATGTCGGATTAGCATCACATTTACATTTTATTAATGTTATTCATTTTCTATTACGTCATTATGTCATTTAAATTCACACATGCATGCTAGATCAAAACGTGGACTTGGCAATATGGTGGATCATGAACCATGGGTTGATCGTGAGGCTTTCTAACGAGAAATAACAACCTGAAACAGGAAACTAAAAGTAAAAATTCGCTTGTGATTTTCGTACTTGAAGACAAATTTTATGAAAAGGCAAAGAAATTCCTAAACCGTCAAAGAGTACCTGTCTTGTTCTATAGTGGTGCCTGGTTCAATTCACGGACCGGGCACGAGTTGAGTTGTCAGCCGGTTCGTTCTCTCCCCATGCTTGAGAATCCAGCGGTGCTCTGGATTCTAGAGCATGTTCTCTCCCTTGCTTTGAGGAATTTTCTCCGGGTACTCCGGTTTTCCTTCCTCGGTAAAAATGAACTAATGAGATGAGTGTTGGGTGTACAGAATATATAATGTAGTAAGAAGTGAGTGTGAGAGTCTTGTCCCCACTAGTGAGATGAGTGTTGGGTGTACAGATATAGAATGTAGTAAGAAGTGAGTGTGAGAGTCTTGTCCCCACTAGTGAGATGAGTGTTGGGTGTACAGATATAGAATGTATAGTAAGAAGTGAGAGAGTCTTGTCCCCACTAGTGAGATGAGTGTTGGGTGTACAGAATATATAATGTAGTAAGAAGTGAGTGTGAGAGTCTTGTCCCCACTAGTGAGATGAGTGTTGGGTGTACAGATATAGAATGTATAGTAAGAAGTGAGTGTGAGAGTCTTGTCCCCACTAGCCATACTGATATCAACACTTGACACGTTAAACATGATATTTATTTATTTATTTTACTAGTAGCTGTATTCACATCAACGCGTGCCTGTATTGCTCTCTAGTAGAACGAAGTAGGTTGTATTCACGTCAACGTGTCAACGCTTCCCTGTCTTGCTCTCTAGTAGAACGAAGCAGCTTGTATTCACGTCAACACGTACTCGAACGTACATGTACCTGTCTTGCTCTCATAGTATAGTAGAACGAAGGAGCTTGTATTCACGTCAATACGTACTCGAACGTACATGTACCTGTCTTGCTCTATAGAAGAACGAAGCAGATTGTATTCATTCTTACCAAGTCTACCCCAATACTAACCCTAAACCTAACCCCAAGGTACTTCATGATTTTAATAAAATACAAAGTCTTCCCCAATACTAACCCTAAACCTAACCCCAAGGTACTTCATGTTGTACCAGTTCAAAACAAATTGTACCAGTTCAAAACAAATTGTACCAGTTCAAAACAAATTGTACCGGTACAAAACGAAATTGTACCAGAATCCATATTGAACTACAACATATATTTGCAATTCGTTTGTGAAACAGACTATAATTTTATTATAAAGTAGTACTCTGAACATGGAGACTGAATAAAACAAGTCTATTGTACTACTAGATTCCTAATCTATTTTCTGTCTTGTTTCAGCAATTTTAAGTGGTGTAAGTTTGTCAGTCAGACCAAGTAAGATTGTAGCTGGCCATGAACCAGAGAAAACAAATGAATTCCTTCAAGAACTTGCAAAGACTGTGACAGCTAAGGTTACTAACCATTCGTACATGTTGTTAGATTTGGTTATGATTAGTATTTTCTTGTCAATATTGTATTTCTAAATTGCTTCATTCATTTTGGTATTACAGAAAAATAGTAGTGATGCTGTAAAGACTGTATTAAGTGGAGGCAAACCTGGAAAAAGTGCAGGGTAAGTGACGTGGTGGTAGTGACTAAGGGTGCATTCGATTGACCTTATTCCAGAATAGGAATACACGGAATAACATCCCTAAATCGCTGTCGCGTAGCTATTGTCCACTGTAAAATGAAACGATTCCTTGTTGTATCATAATAAAGTTACAAGGAACAGTTTGGAATTTTAAATGTGCTGAAATAAAAGCATCCAAGTGTTTATTACGTGTATTCCTATTCTGGAATAGGGTCAATCGAACGCACCCTAAGAGTAACTGTAGTATGTGTTTCTGAAAAGTGAATTAAAAAAAAATTATGTTTGGTATTTAACACAACAGAGACGGCAAACGAAAAGAAAGGTCTAAGAGTAGAGATAGAGAAATATCAAAAGAGAAAGACCCTGAAAAAAAGTCTGATTCAGGAAGTGCTAACAAGGTAATTCAAACAACATGTTACAAGTCTTTAATAAAAAGGTTGATAAATATTATCCATTGTTTCCATTGCTTCAATGTACCAGGGCATGTTTACAAAATATTACATGTATTGTTTCAAACAGGAAACTAAAAGAAAAGAAAGTGCCCATGGAAGTGGAGAAGAGAGAAAACGAAGAGAAGATTCCAGTCGAAAGGAGGATTCTGGAAGAAGAGAAGACTCAGCTAAAAGGGAAAGAGGCCGTGACAGGGAAAGGGAAAGAAAAAATGAACAGGAAAAAGAAAAAGAAATTCCAAAGGAAAAGGTATACTGCATGCCAATGTTTATTATTCTTACTACCATTTACCTTATTAATGTACCAGAGTCACCACTTTTTTGCATTTATGACTGACTGTCTAGTGACACTTTCCTCATTAATGGTCACATACATCTAAGCTTTTCAACACTTGTCCAGGGTCAGGGTCAGAATAGTTTTGTATGGTTCTGAAGATGGATGATACTGTAGCATCCAAAAGCTTAAATATTGAAAAGTGTTTTTTGTTGACAAAGCAAGTTTTTTTGTTTTTTGTTACTTTGAACATAACTCAACCTACAAAAATACTCCAAGTCATGTGATGTTGTTGTACTTATTTAATGTTTATTTGTATTTTATCTGTAGACATTACAGAAAGATGTTGATGGAGCTGATACTGTAGATACTGGATTAATTGATGGAAATGTAGAGGTAGGAAAGAGGATGGCACTACTTGTGTGAATACAAGGCTTCAAATAATTCATTTTTATTGATAGATTGAACTGACAAAAGTAGGTGGCACTGATTTTGAACGTAGCCAATAATAGCTTGCTTCTAATGAAATCCCCGAAGAAAGGCAATCACACTGTAAACATTTTGTATTTGAGAGTATAATTATGATTAATGATTATGCATGTACCCATGTAATCTCATATTCGCCTGTTTGATTTTCTTTCTTTTCTAATAACTTTCAGGAAACCGAGTTCCAACAGAATCGTATCCCTAGACCCTCTTCAGCTAAAGGACAAAGAAGAAGACATGACGATGGTGAAGGTAGGAAATGATAGTATTCTTTCATTCGTCCCAGATTCCATGACAAATCCACCATTCATCAGCCATTCTATCTGAAGCAGAAAGATGGAACTTGTAAAAAGAAGCCAAAACAAATGAATGAATGGAAAAGCAATGAAAGAAACTTCATTTTACATTCTTGTTTTTCAGCTTTAGATTCACATGGTGGAGACGATGGTAAGTGGATCCATCCATTCAGAACATGACGAACTCTATAGACCCAGTCAATAATAACATTTTAATTCTAAAGCACACATAACAACAAAGTATCAATGCTTTTTACAAGATATCAAATGGTCAAAAAATAAAAAATATAAATATACGTTCCACAGGTTTGATAGGTACAGATTCAGCTGCCACATCCAAAGAACAAATGAATGGTGTGTTACATGAAGATGAACTTCCTCAGCAAGTCATTCAAAGGTCAGGGTGTTTTGTAATGGTGTTTACCTTTTCTTAGGCTAATTCCTTGGATTTTTCTAGCCGAAGGATGGCAAGACCTAGTAGTGCTAGACCAGCTCCACCAAAGATCAAGAAACAACAAGAAGAATTAGAAGATCAGAATGCAAGGTAACCCTATGTGTGTACATCATATCTAGAGAGTATTCCACTGATCTGTTGCTTTGTTTTCCCAGAATTGGTTCAGGAAAACAAGTCACCAGTGTTATTGTAGATAATGGTAAAGATGATGATGATGATGAGACGTTTGTTGTTGAAGACAATCATCCTATGACTAATGATATTGATGCTGTAAGTAGACACTTTAATATTGCTGGTTTGTACGAGACATCATAGTAGCCACCAACACACCAGATTGCAAATCAGCAATAAAACAGTATTATTATTACTAGCAATATATAGTCAGTGTTTTAGAAAGTATTATTGGAATTGCAGTAATTGAAGCAGGGGTTAGCAGTGATTGGGAAGGCTGAAAACAGTGGTGGGCCAATGGCCTGGCATCAATTGCTACATTTATGGGCCATAAATTTTCTAAAGGGGCCATCGCTCTTAAAACCGGAAGTCAAAATGACCCAAAAAACTTGTTTTTCGAAATAGTATCCATGTTTTCCCTTTTTGATATCTAAAATAGCTTTCTGAACATGTTTCGATTTCCACTAGCTTTTTGATGTTGAAAAGCGCAAAAAGCAGCGGTTTTTAAAGAAAACGAACTCTCATTATAGTAGTATCGAGCCCTGGGAATTCAAAATGGCGGCGGCAAATTTTCGATTTTTACGGCAAAATATCTCCAAAACGAAGACGTAGACCCACGTTTTTTTGAAATTGTAATGCGTCCCTAAGGCCCCAAAGAATTTTTTTTTTGCGCCGTACGATCTAAAAACGTGCCAATGGCGCATGGCGCACGTCCTTCCCTATCACTGGGTTAGGTAGTCTAACCATGTTTTTAAATTGCATCGACATATATATCATATTTAGTTTTCTCACCAAAATAAACTTGTATTATTAACAGGTTCCAAGTAATGAATCAATAGAAGATGAAAGCGGCCATGGTAAGTATTATTGAATGATTTGCCAAAGGCAGGTAATATTACAATAGACCATTAACTTCCCTACGAGGTAATATCACCCCAACCCAGCCCCAGTAACCAAGCCCATCCAGTGGTGCTTAATTAGTAATGATTACCTCCTGTTTTCCAGGTGGACTGGTTAGAAAAATCCTTGAGACAACAAAAGAACTTGAAGGAAGTAAAGAACAAACAAGTAAATCAATACAGGTATGACACATACTTGGTACTAAGATATCATGTCTAGACATGTCAACAAACTACAACATACCCAAGTATTATTCTGTGTTTATTGTTCCAGGACAAATCCATAATCAGTGATGCCGCAAGACAGAAAGAAAGACAGTTGGCTCAAAAAGAAGTAAGATCCTGTACCACCAACTTATCATGTATGCACATGAATTCCCTTATAGTGAATTCATGTATACCCTACAGTATACTCCTACTACAAGTTATTTAGGTCCAACTCAACTCCACTGATCTGTGAACTGATGGAAATGCTACAATGAACCAGTTTGATGGAAATGTCCATAAATCAAGAAATCATTTAGAATATTATTGTAGGGATTATTGTATCCATCTTATATTATGTCCAATAAGCCTTTGATAAAACACATAATGTTGATATGTATCATAGATTGAAAAGTTAAGAGGCAGCATACAAACACTGACAAGGAGTGCAAACCCACTTGGTAAAATAATGGATTATATCCAGGAAGATGTAGACAGTATGAATAAAGAACTGGAAATGTGGAGAACAGAAAACAGAGATCATTCCATAGCACTGAAACGTGAACAGAGGTATTTGCTGTGTAACACATACCCAATGTGCCCTGGCACTTTGTTTCCAGTGAATCCAGTTATTGTAACCCCTCTATTGTCCCTCATTGGAACCCCTCTATTGTCCCTCATTGGAACCCCTCTATTGTCCCTCATTGGAACCCTTCTATTGTCCCTCATTGGAACCCCTCTATTGTCCCTCATTGGAACCCCTCTATTGTCCTTCATTGGAACCCCTCTATTGTCCCTCATTGGAACCCCTCTATTGTCCCTCATTGGAACCCCTCTATTGTCCCTCATTGGAACCCCTCTATTGTCCCTCATTGGAACCCCTCTATTGTCCCTCATTGGAACCCCTCTATTGTCCCTCATTGGAACCCCTCTCATTGGATTATTGTCCCTCATTGGAACCCCTCTTGGAACCCCTCTATTGTCCCTCATTGGAACCCCTCTATTGTCCCTCATTGGAACCCCTCTATTGTCCCTCATTGGGACCCCTCTATTGTCCCTCATTGGAACCCCTCTATTGTCCCTCTATTGTCCCTTGTTGGAACCCCTCTATTGTCCCTCATTGGAACCCCTCTATTGTCCCTTGTTGGAACCCCTCTATTGTCCCTCATTGGAACCCCTCTATTGTCCCTTGTTGGAACCCCTCTATTGTCCCTCATTGGAACCCCTCTATTGTCCCTCATTGGAACCCCTTTATTGTCCCTTGTTGGAACCCCTCTATTGTCCCATTGGAACCCCTCTATTGTCCCTTGTTGGAACCCCTCTATTGTCCCTCATTGGAACCCCTCTCTATTGTCCCTTGTTGGAACCCCTCTATTGTCCTTCATTGGAACCCCTCTATTGTCCCTCATTGGAACCCCTCTATTGTCCCTTGTTGGAACCCCTCTATTGTCCCTTGTTGGAACCCCTCTATTGTCCCTCATTGGAACCCTTCTATTGTCCCTTGTTGGAACCCTTCTATTGTCCCTTGTTGGAACCCCTCTATTGTCCCTTGTTGGAACCCCTCTATTGTCCCCTCAACCCCTCTATTGTCCCTTGTTGGAACCCCTCTATTGTCCCTTGTTGGAACCCCTCTATTGTCCCTCATTGGAACCCCTCTATTGTCCCTTGTTGGAACCCCTTTAGTTGGTTAAGTGTGACTTCTGGCAAAAGAGAGTGAATATTGAACGTCAGCTCAAATGATGGTTGTTTACTTGCAGTATTACTGACAATGAAATTGAGCCATTGCAGAGTCAGCTTGATGAATTAGAATCTGAAATTACTGAAATGGTAAGTGGGGCTACGTAGAATAGGCAAGGTTAGACTCCAGTAACACCCATTAGCTTGCTTAGAGGGGATCTAGGGATGGTGTTTTAGTGCAGATCAACAGTGTTGCCCATTAGCTTGCTTAGAGGGGATCTAGGGATGGTGTCCTAGTGCAGGTCAACAGTGTTGCCCATTAGCTTGCTTAGAGGGGATCTAGGGATGGTGTCCTAGTGCAGGTCAACAGTGTTGCCCATTAGCTTGCTTAGAGGGGATCTAGGGATGGTGTCCTAGTGCAGGTCAACAGTGTTGCCCATTAGCTTGCTTAGAGGGGATCTAGGGATGGTGTCCTAGTGCAGGTCAACAGTGTTGCCCATTAGCTTGCTTAGAAGCATGAGGACTAGAAACCCTGTCTTACATGCAATGGCCTAAGGGCAATAAATAAAGAGTTCCAAGGTTTTAGCCCGGAAAAGCAAGAATTCCGGTCTTTGCATATGCTCTGCTCATGCGCAGAGTCGAGGACATCATATCCCTTTCAGATTGAAGCGAATTCGGATTGTTATATGAGGGATAAGAACTCATGTACAGTCATGAGGTTCTAATCGTCCCTCATGATAAGTACTGGGGAGAGTTTCCAGTTACTCTGGCCAGTACTTTCCGTACTTTCCAGTTACATCACGTGGTCTGATTCTGCACATTTGATTGGTTGGTTACCTCATGAATAATTAATGAGTATGAGAAATGTTGTTCAAAGATCGAACTGCATTATGGTAACAGCTTCAAAGGCATGTATGCCGGAAATATTTCATAAAATTCGATTCAAAATTTGTTCTTGGCCTGTTGAAATTGAAATAGGTACAATATCATACAGCCTTTCATACCGTTTTAGCTATTCAAGCTGTTACCATAATGCAGTTCGGTCTTGCAACGACCTATTGCCTGTGGACTGGTGTCCTTGACAACCTTTTTTGAAATAGGTATAAATAAGAGCATATATCTTGCCAATGTTGTCAACCCTTCACTCCCCCCTGCCATAATACCATTAGCCATTCCGAGGTTGCGAAAGGGACTGGGACCGAGAGTAGAACCTGATTAAGAAATGAACCCCATCACAAGAAAGATCACACCAAAGTTAGTAAGTTTACCAAGTTTGAGAGTGTTTGGATGAATACGTCTAATTGAATAGCAAGCTCTCAAAAAATCATAAAATTAACAGAGAATGTATGGTTTTGGGGGACGCCGTCTCTAAGGTCCATACATTCTCTCTTATTTTTGCAACTTTTAAATGCCTGTTATTCTGTTAGTATTCACCCAAACATGCTCAAACTCGGTAAACTTACTAATTTCAATGTCATCTTTCTTGTGATGTGGTTCATTTTGTAATTACATTAATTTTTGCACTCGGTCCCAGTCCTTTCCGCAACCTCAGAATGGCTAATAACAAAGGTGAAGAATATATCCCAGAACATGTCCTTGAAAGTCGGTGCTGTGTTTAATTAATTATTATACAAAATTCGTTTTTTTCTCCGGCGACAAGTTTTAATCACAAAGACAATACGATGTGCCTAACGTACTTCAATCACCGAGTACTACGAACATCTGCCTCGCTGATAGGACGTTCTTCAAGATTTAAGGGGATATTTGCTAAAACAGGTCACGTGACCTGAAATTTTAAACAATTCACCTCAATATCTCTTTTACCGACAGCAAAGCTACTATCATCTACCCAGTTTGATATTTAGCTCTATGAAATGCATTGATTTTGATACTAATTTTTTTTTTACTTATAAAACTCGCTACCGGATCCACGAATTAGTGTTGTTCTCGAATATGACGTCATAGATCACGTGACCACAAAAAAGAAAACCAAAATTTTAAGGATGTGAAAACTAACAAAACATGAAAATATGACGTCAAAATGGATTTCCATAGTCAAGCAATTATTCAGTCTGTTCTCAAGGTCGAACAAGGTCAAACCCAGGCCTTAACAGGCTTGAGTTTATGTACAAGCCATGGTGTTGATTATTCGGTGCTGTGTTTATGTACAAGCCATGGTGTTGATTATTCGGTGCTGTGTTTATGTACAAGCCATGGTGTTGATTATTGTACTTTCTTGCAGGTCGACAGAATAAGTACAGTCAAATGCAATATCTTGAAAAATGAAGAAAAGATCCACCAGATGTTGTCGAGTATTTCCTTTAATTCCAGATGAGAACGATCTACTGTAGATTTGGTTTCTGTGTACATATGTACCATACATCCGTGCGCACCCAAAGACATTGTTTCTCATTTGGGATGAATAATAATTATAAATATTATTAATATAATTCTAAGTATTTTAGAGTCTGTCACCTCGATGTACATTCTCCACTCCGTGGCAAAGGTGTTTTCATGTGTGTCATTTTAGAGTAGTCATATTCTTTGTTGAAAAGAAGTAAATAAATAAAACCTGTTGCTTTGTTTGTACACAAACTTGAAGATCTTCCACAACTAAGAGTTGATATGCGACAACATGAACTTACAAAGTGCGTTACTGCTGGAAATGAACTCAATGCTGCTGCCAAGTCCACGTTATACTAGACGCGGGAATGAGAAATACCGAACCATCACTAGTGTTGTACAATAAGCAGGTATTCGAGCCGCATCATGCACAGCGCGCACAGGAAAGAGTTGTGTATGCTGGAAATGCGCTAGTTTTGTGTGATAGTGCGATAGCATGGCACCCCATTTTTTCCCAAGGTATCCATATTTATCCATTAGCATGGTTACACCTTTCATTGCCTGGGAGAGTAGTGTATCCGTTGTCAGTTACTACCACAAGAAGCATGCACGCTATCAACGTGATATATATATTCATAAGAATTTTTATTTAATTTGAACAATTTATACAACTATTTTTGAACATTTCTCATATTCGATACCATAATTTTGGACGATTTTTGTACCTTTTTTAATTTTAAAATTGCAGTTTCACCATTCAAGGTTGAAGTGTTTCACATACAGACTTATCTTCATTTTAATTAGATCATTAAACAACCACGTGACACGTTTGGTTTTCTCAGGAAAACGGCAAATAAACGAATGTAAAAATACAAACTACGCCTCAACCTTGAATTTCTTAGAAATGTTGAAATAAAAGTGAAATACCTTTGCAACAATGATCACAATGCTATAGCATTGAAGTATTCACTGTGTTTCCTAGACTAATAACATACAATCGTTTTACGGTTTGCAATTCGGGCGTGCGTTTTCTTGGGTCATTTTCGGAGTTTCGAAAAGTGCTTCTCAAAGCACCCGAATTGTCGCCGATTGCGTTCATATTACCACAAGTTCGACTGTATTCAAAAGTGATTTGCATACATGATACAAATAAGAATTCTTGATCAAATTAAATCTCTAAGTTTTCTCAAATAAAACTGACAAAGTCATAATTAAATTGGAAAAGCTTCAATAAACAAACCTAGCGTTAATCGTTCATAAGATGCAAACTTTAAACGACAAAATGTCATTTAGAGTGATGTTCAATCGGTTTAAAAAAGTATAATCTCTTTCCCCGTTTTTATATTTTCCCAATAATTTCAATAAATTTGCAATATTAATTACAATTTTGGATATTCCCTAGAAAATATGAAGTATTTTACCTTCTCTTTGGAAGGCTTCAAAATTTATCAAAATTTCATTCAAAATTTCAAAATCTCTATAAAATTTTACTTATTAATAATGCCTTTGGTGTAATCAAGATATGACAGCCTTCTTGTGTAAAAATGGACCACGAGAGGGCATGATGTCAAGTGTATTATAAAAAAATGTATTTTGTTGTTACCCAGTCTGGTTTAATAATCAGAAGATATTATTGCCATTGCTACCAGAAGTAAATGTCGGTGGGTGTGTATGTCTTTGTTGTCTGCCTGCCTTTTTGTCCAAGACAACTAATGTATGGCCAAGTGATGTTAGTGCTTTTCAAAAAGCGCAATAACTAGCATAATAATGATACCAGTAAGAATGCCAGCGTTTTGCGACAGAAACACGGCGAACCCACCCTTTTCTTGAAAGGCTTTCAACTCGGGTAACTGTTAACATAAAAATAAAATGGACTGTTATCAGTTTTCGTTGTGAATGAGGGTTTATCATGTAATTTCAAAACTCATAGGACAAAAAAAATGATTATCATAGCTGGAAAGAGCTCGTTGAAATTAGTAAAAATGTGAAGTTTGGAAAAGATCGCTTCAGAAATTGCGAAGATATGAATTTTCAAAAATCGAAATTTTATATGAAAACCTTTGGAAATTGACGCTGGTGGCAACTCTTGCCTACCAACAAAGGTTTTCATACAAAATTTCGATTTTTGAAAATTCATATCTTCGCAATTTGTGAAGCGATCTTTTCCAAACTTTACATTTTTACTAATTTCAACGAGCTCTTTCCAGCTATGATAATCATTTTTTTGTCCTATAAGTTTTGAAATTACATGATAAACCTTCATTCAAAGGGAACTTAGAAATGAGTAAAGAGAGGGAGAGGGAAAGAGAATACAGAATGGAAATGGGAAAAGTAAAAAAGGGAAATACTCACCATACTAACAAGTGATATATAAAGGAATAGTCCAGATGTCAATGCCAGTACCCATACATGCGATGTATCTAGGTTACCAAGCCCTATTCCGATCACAAGACCGATATATGAAATAATCGCCGATGCCATATTGTAGGCAATAGCTTGTCTGAAGGAAATACCAGATTGGATAAGAATAGCGAAGTCTCCTACAAATTGAAAAACAAAAACTAGTAAAATATTACGATGTTTATGATTATCATTAGAGTGCAAACCATATGTCCGTGAAACAGTAGTAACTAATTAGTACTAAATAGCACTGATGAAACAATAGAAAACAATGGAGATATCACTATTTAGTACTATTTAGTAATAGTAGAGTGATTCCAATAGAGTGATTCCAATAAACCTGGACACTACTAACTACACCAATACTTAACACTGAGCCTGAGGTGACTAACTGTTTTAGTAGAATTACACAGGTGATTATTTGAAAAAATAAAAATAAATAAGCATTTTAAAGAAAATAAATTTTTATTTCATATTTCAAAAGCTGGCAGCCATTTTGTCAAAATGCTGTAGATAACTATCGAGAAATAGTCCGAAGTTCTCGACCAATCAGCGCGCTTGATTTTCTATAATCACCTGTGTAATTCTACTAAACACTATTAGACACTCTCACTCTTGTTTTCTTTTGTTTCTTTGCATCTAATAAACACTGACAGCTAATTAGTAGTGCCCAGGTTTATTGGAATCACTCTAAACCTGGGCACTGCTAATTAGCTGTCAGTGTTTATTAGATGCAAAGGAACAAAAGAAAACAAAAAAGCGAGTGTCTAATAGTGTGTGTATTGGTGTAGTTAGTAATGCCCAGGTTTATTGGAATCACTACTATTTCACGGACATATGGTTTGCACTCTATGGTTATTATTATTATGTAAAAATTTATGTGTTATGCTGTTACGCGAGTGGCATCAGGTATGTTGTGGAATTCTTAATGCTGTCCGAGATTGTGACGTCACCAGAAGAGTGATTACCATAATTGCACATGGAACAGAGTTGTGCAGAACGGAGAGAGTGAGAGAGTGTGGAGTGTAAAGTTGTTTATCAAACGGAAACAAGAATCATATACACGGAACTAAGAAGCAAGAAATTGTATACCAGGAACTGAGAATAAAGAATCGTTTACTAGTAATTACAAGTCTACAAGAGTTTAAGCTTATAAAATACTACACTTACCAAGCTCATGTGGAAGCTCATGGCAGAGAACAGCAATGGCAGTTGTAAGTCCTGTAGTTATTGAACTGGAAAAAGCAGCGCCAACAGCAAGACCATCGCTTAAGTTATGAACCCCATCGCCAACTATAACCATCCAGGCAACCGTTGCTATGCTAGTATCTTTGGTAATATTCTTGTTACCATGGTGATGGTGGTGATGGTGATCCATGTCAGTGGTCTTCTCAGATTCACTCAAAGTCTCACCAACACTGACGTCAGACCTGCTGGTGGTTTGAGGGGTCAGCTGTGACGTGTCATGGTTGCATGGTGTCTCGGAGTAATCATCCTTGAAGACTTCTGGGTTTTTGACTAACACTCCAACGTCTGACGCACTGTAGCAATGTTCAGTTCCTTGGAGCTCTTCATTCAGATACGCAGGTTCTTTCCAGCTACCTTTGTTCTCAATAATCATGATGCTACCATCAGTGTAGTGGACATATCCTTCACCTTTGGTACACTCTAGGCCCTCAGATTGCGACAGGTCTGTCATCATAGTGCTGTCTCCACTCGAGGATTTCAGACCAGCGGTATTTCGTGTGGCTTCATTGCAGTCACGTGGTGAGCAATGGTTGTGGTTTACGATATTATTAGAGTCTACGAGAGGTTCACTTGGTAATGGAGATGTGCATCCCTGACGAGAAAGACTCAATCAGAAAACCATGACAGAGAAATAATTTGTTGCGTTGCCATGGCCACTAGGTCGTAACAAGCATCTCCATCACTTTTATAGGGAGTGGGGCCCTATGGGGAGAGGGAGGGGCCCTATGAGCAGAGGGAGTGGGCCCTTACAGGGAGAAGGAGTGGTTCCCTATGGGGAGAGGGAGGGTCCCTATGGGGAGAGGGAGTGGGTCCCTATAGGGAGAGGGAGGGTCCCTATGGGAAGAGAGGGAGTGGGTACCTATGGGCAGAGGGAGTGGGTCCCTATGGGCAGAGGGAGTGGGTACCTATAGGGAGAGGGTCCCCATAGGGAGAGGGAGTGGGTCCCTATGGGGAGAGGAGGGGTTCCTATGGGGAAAGGGAGTGAGTCCCTATAGGGAGAGGGAGGGACCCTATTAGGAGAGGGAGGGGTCCCTATGGGGAGAGGAAGGGTCCCTATGGGGAGATGGAGGGTCCCTATGGGGAGAGGGAGTGAGTCCCTATAGGGAGAGGGAGGGTCCCTATGGGGAGAGGGAGGGTCCCTATGGGGAGAGGGAGGGTCCCTATGGGGAGATGGAGGGATCCCTATGGGCCATTGCACCATGTACCTCCTCAATTTGCGGTTCCTTTTGTTCCCGTTGTCTTGACAATCTTGCTACCATAAAAGACTCCAGCATGAAGAACAAGTAGATGCCCGACATGATGACCACGCCCTTCCATAGGGGATTAACGTGTCCCCTTCCATGATCATCATCGGTATGAACTCCTTTGAGAAAAGCCTGCAATGGAAACCATACAGTCATACTTTATTAATAACAAACCTATGAAATAAAATCGCTATCAAGATTATCTGATAAACCTTTAGCATGATAGACCTGCATCGAGTCCCCCTCCCTACCCCTCCATGATTCTTGGGGGGTTCTATGTACTTTCATATTGGAATGTCTGTTCGACTAGCTACTCACATGAGGTATCAAATGCAGAAACGCGTCACCAGCCAGTGTACCTACTGCCAGAGCAACAAGAAACGACATGACCTTATTGTAGACGGCTTTACCAAGACATGGGATGATACCAATGGCCAGCAATGACGACAAGCTTATTATAGTGATGGACACAAGACCGTAAAGCCAAACTTGAAATAAACCAATAACAAGTTAAACAAATAAAATGATAAAAGAGAAAGAAAAAAGAAGAGAAATGATCCACACATTATTACACATAAATCCTCCCTATTTCCTTTTAATTTTTGTTCAAGATATGTATTATAATTACTCAAGGTCATATCGTCTGAATACATAGAGGTATGACGAATAGAAGTAATATTATATCAAACACAAGAGTTCCCCGAGAAGTGGGTTGAAAAAACGAGGCGCAGCACTTGTTCGAGTGTTTGAGATATGTTTATCAAACCTTAATAACTCTTGCATGATCCTCAGAGCCCCACTGAGTAGTCCCTGGGTAGCCCCATCGAGTAGCCTCTGGGTAGCCCCATCGAGTAGTCCCTGGGTAGCCCCATCGAGTAGCCCCTGGGTAGTCCCACTGAGTACTCCCTGGGTAGTCCCATCGAGTAGCCCCTGGGTAGCCCCATCGAGTAGCCCCTGGGTAGCCCCATCGAGTAGTCTCTGGGTAGCCCCACTGAGTAGTCCCTGGGTAGCCCCATCGAGTAGCCCCTGGGTAGCCCCATCGAGTAGTCCCTGGGTAGCCCCACTGAGTAGTCCCTGGGTAGCCCCACTGAGTAGTCCCTGGGTAGCCCCACTGAGTAGACCCTGGGTAGCCCCACTGAGTAGTCCCTGGGTAGCCCCACTGAGTAGTCCCTGGGTAGCCCCACTGAGTAGCCCCACTGAGTAGTCCCTGGGTAGCCCCACTGAGTAGTCCCTGGGTAGCCCCATCGAGTAGCCCCACTGAGTAGTCCCCTGGGTAGCCCCACTGAGTAGTCCCTGGGTAGCCTCACTGAGTAGCCCCACTGAGTAGTCCCCTGGGTAGCCCCACTGAGTAGTCCCTGGGTAGCCCCACTGAGTAGCCCCATCGAGTAGCCCCATCGAGTAGCCCCACTGAGTAGTCCCTGCGTAGCCCCACTGAGTAGCACCTGGGTAGCCCCACTGAGTAGTCCCTGGGTAGCCGCACTGAGTAGTTCCTGGGTAGCCCCATCGAGTAGTAGCCCCTGGGTAGCCCCACTGAGTAGTTCCTGGGTAGCCCATGCACTGAGTAGCCCCTGGGTAGCCCCACTGAGTAGCCCCTGGGTAGCCCCATCGAGTAGCCCCTGGGTAGCCCCACTGAGTAGTTCCTGGGTAGCCCATGCACTGAGTATATTAGCCCCACTTAGTAGCCCCTGGGTTTACGAGTATAAGTCAAAATAATAAATAGTCATTTCCTGTGATTACCTAGAAGTGTAACACCACCTTTCTCTATCTCTGTAACACTGTTAACATCGTGCCAACACACACTGCTTTGTACTTACCTAGAAGTGTAACACCACCTTTCTCTATCTCTGTAACACTGTTAACATCGTGCCAACACACACTGCTTTGTACTTACCTAGAAGTGTAACACCACCTTTCTCTATCTCTGTAACACTGTTAACATCGTGCCAACACACACTGCTTTGTACTTACCTAGAAGTGTAACACCACCTTTCTCTATCTCTGTAACACTGTTAACATCGTGCCAACACACACTGCTTTGTACTTACCTAGAAGTGTAACACCACCTTTCTCTATCTCTGTAACACTGTTAACATCGTGCCAACACACACTGCTTTGTACTTACCTAGAAGTGTAACACCACCTTTCTCTATCTCTGTAACACTGTTAACATCGTGCCAACACACACTGCTTTGTACTTACCTAGAAGTGTAACACCACCTTTCTCTATCTCTGTAACACTGTTAACATCGTGCCAACACACACTGCTTTGTACTTACCTAGAAGTGTAACACCACCTTTCTCTATCTCTGTAACACTGTTAACATCGTGCCAACACACACTGCTTTGTACTTACCTACAAGTGTAACACCACCTTTCTCTATCTCTGTAACACTGTTAACATCGTGCCAACACACACTGCTTTGTACTTACCTAGAAGTGTAACACCACCTTTCTCTATCTCTGTAACACTGTTAACATCGTGCCAACACACACTGCTTTGTACTTACCTAGAAGTGTAACACCACCTTTCTCTATCTCTGTAACACTGTTAACATCGTGCCAACACACACTGCTTTGTACTTACCTACAAGTGTAACACCACCTTTCTCTATCTCTGTAACACTGTTAACATCGTGCCAACACACACTGCTTTGTACTTACCTACAAGTGTAACACCACCTTTCTCTATCTCTGTAACACTGTTAACATCGTGCCAACAAACACTGCTTTGTACTTACCTAGAAGTGTAACACCACCTTTCTCTATCTCTGTAACACTGTTAACATCGTGCCAACACACACTGCTTTGTACTTACCTAGAAGTGTAACACCACCTTTCTCTATCTCTGTAACACTGTTAACATCGTGCCAACACACACTGCTTTGTACTTCATAAACTAGCGAAGTGTAAAGTCACCACCTTGCTTATCTCTTGATCTCTGCAGTAAGCACTGTTTTGTCGAACATCGTGACAAAACAATGACTGACTCACTGTTGTGTTACTTACCTAGGGGAAGGGTGTGGTGGGGTGGAACACCACCGTCTTATACTCTCCTCACCTATCCGTCGCTGGGTTAGAGCACAGATAGCCCAAGCTCAACATTTATATAAGTGTATGGAAATTATTCAATGGTCGACAGCGTAAATACAATAACATTTATTCAATATTTACGCTGAAAATCGTTGAATAATTCCCATACATTCTCTTATACAAATGTTGAGCTTGGGCTACCTGTGGTTAGAGCAGATTTCGATGACTGACTGTCACTTTAGACTCTTCCACAGTCCCCGCTTTGTACTTACCTATAACTGTAATGGTACAATGCCTTCTGGGTCTCTATCTCTGATAACACTGTTAACGATCGTGCCAACACACAAAACAGACATGCTTTGTACTTAGACTACAAGTGTAACACATAAATAAAGTCACCTTTATTTACACTCTTTTTACTCTTTAGTGGAACACTGTTAACATCGTGCCCAACACACACTGCTTTTATCTCCGTACTTCATCCGAAGACCTAGATCCCCAAAGTAGATCGTAAATTTGCTCTCTCCATCCATACCTAATTTGTCTCGATGCAAGCGAGAAATTCGCGATAACACTAATTACCCAAAACGCCGTCGTCGCCGTGTAAAAACACACGTGACTGCTTTGGCGGTACTTACAACTAGAAAGTGTACCACCAATCACCTTTCTCTATTACTCTGTAACACTGGAAGAGTCTACTGTCATCGTTTCAACACGTCCCCCTTCCCCCCTCCCCTTTCCCTCTGAAGAAGCACTGCACAATGGACCTTTCCGTACCCAGAATGCTTCATGATTCTGCGCGTGCAAGCGAGGTCAGGGCAGGAGCCCATTACTAGGAGCCTTCCTCTCCTATAATAGGTTTGTACGACATCAAATGCACAAATTGAGCTAAAAATAGAAACACTCATTATAAATTCCGCGCGATTAACCAATCATGTCGCGTCTTACACAATAGGAATTTGACGTCAGATTCAAAAATGTTTTGCTTTCAATGTCGGCCGAAAGCGTAGTTCCAGTGATTCTAGTGAAGAATCAGAATCTAGTGAAATTTCAGATCAGTTTCGTCGTCTGACTTCAGTAAAAGCGAGGAAGAACAATGATTGAAAACATCAAAACAAAAAAAGCAACTCCAGGTATTATTATTTATATCAATATATCAACTTCAAGTGCGAGAACTTCTAAAAACAAAGCTAGTTCAAAGGCCAGTTCAAAACCGGCCAAAAAACGAACATCTTCTGCTCTTTCTGAGAAGGAATTCCACGATCTGGTATCATGGATAATCTCTTACGGAAGAACCTAATTAAACTTGTGCAGGACTAGCAGTGAGAACCAAGCTAATGAATATTCCAAACCGCCGGTGTGTTCTAATTAGTATTTGTTGTCTGAAACGCAGCAAAATGAATCACGAACTTTGAAGTAGGATTTTGTCGAACATTGACACAAAGTTCCTTCTAAAACAGCGAAGTGAGGTACAGGGGAGCTTCTTTTTCTGTCAGTCCTGGATGAAGATTTTATCGCATTTTTATTCAGCGGCTGTTCTTCTCGTTCACGAAGTTTAAAAAAAATCGTACTTGGGAATAACGCTTGGCAGCAGTTTTAGTGAAAATAGTGTCGTTTGAATATCAGCTGGCATTCACAAACGCGGCTTATAATGATAATTTTGAATACACCGTCGAAAGGCAGAATAGTTGAATTAGTATTTGTGTTAAGCACAATAAAATCCAAGCAATATTGACGCGGAGCGAGCGAGTTTAAAAAATACGGCAAACCGGTCATTCATTATGCGGGAACCACCTTAAGGCACGGTTCGTCGGTTGAAAGTTTCAGTTGTTTTTCGATAATCTTTCGGCGAAGAAGGTCTTTAGCAAAGTGCACATTTGTGTGGTTGGTTATGTTGGCGTACGTCGACGCTATCCAAAAATCAGTGATGATGAAGGTGATGAATTTTGCTTCATCAGAGTCGAAATCATTGTGAGAACGCTTCATTCTTACGAAGACTAAATCGTGAATCAAAAAAATACAAGAATAAACATATGAAGCGATATGCATAAGAACGTAGAAGAATTTCGCGACATCGTGAGTCGCCAACTAAAAGTCGCCACTAAGCGCTCTGGCAGTATGTCAGTTTATTGATACATGTGATACAAACCACAGTTCACGATCTTGTGCAAGGGAAAAATAGACTTGGACTTCCATGGATTAAGAATACAATATTTTGGATCAAGTCCTCGCGTCTTCCGTTTGACCGTCATTTTATTTTTCAATTTGAAATTCTTCGGAAATTTGCATATCTACGGCACAATTTGTGCATTTGATGTCGTATGAACCTATTACTAGAGGAAGGCTCCTAGTAATGGGCCCTGGCAGGGATAAAAATAGATCGAATATATTAAGAGAGAATGAAGAAATTCAGTAAAAAACTTAGACAAATTAAAGTCGTAAGAAGAATAAATAGATGCAAATCTCACGGTCACGGCACGGCACGTCCGTGAAGTAAGTTTTTCACAATCATCATACGAAATCTCTGGGATGCTCTGACTATTATTACGTCATAGCAAGGTTTAGTCGTACCCATGCCCTTTGACCCCAGTAGTGCGTCATAACTGTTATCGATGCCGGTAGGCGGGGTATGGCGAAGATGATTGATTGATCAAGAAACCCTGCTGAGAATTACATGTTACCGTGACAGGTTACTGTGTCCTGTCGTCTCGATAGTTTTAGCTGTGATTGTCGGTGGGTTGGTGGGATCGTGTGCAGTGGTAGGCGTGTGTGAGCCAGTTTTATAGTAAGTAGCTACTACAATCTTACACACAATGTACTGCCACTAGCGTTGCCCTTCAGCTCTCTTAGTGTTCGATGTTTATAGAAACGGAGAATTCAGTACATCGTACAGTACAACTTGTTCTGTAAAAGATTGCAGCTCGGTCAGTGAAAAGATGTTTGGTGTTAGCGTCATAACACCCTTATGTACACTGAATATCTCATGTCAATGTTGCACACAGCAAATAAAGCAACTATACTTACGTTGTTGTGAAAACGTTGTTTATGAACAGTGATGTTATGTTGGTGGTGTAAGTGTTCACTCTCATGGGACAAACTCCTGCGATGTACGCGTTTTACTTGTAGTATCTTCCTTGTGGTTGTCTGCTTCCACCACTTCAACATGTCCAGCCACATCAAACACCTGGCCAATTTTGAGAGTCTTCAGCAAATGGTAAAATCCGTCAATTGTAATCGTTTCGCCGGTGCTTACTTGAATACTGCTTGAAGACTTTCGCCACGAAACTGCGAGTTACATTATTTACTACGAAAGGTTCGTCAGTCCCTGAGCCATCGACATTGGAGGCATTCTGCTCGTTTGACAAACTCAAACATGCCACGGAAAACACAACTAAGCAAACTACAAACTTACGAATGAAATCCATGGTATAAACAGTGTTTGACACCGAAGAAGTCACCTCTACAAGTAGAGTCTATAACCTTTCAAGCAAAACTGATACTAAAATATGACCCAGTCTGCGAAATAGAAGGGACAGTAGCTTTTCTCCAAGAGAATACAATTATATCAAACGATTGACGATTACTTTTGAATGATGCTCAATTCACGACTGTATACTTGCCAACTTGTTTCAAAGTATAAACACTTCAATTTGGTCATATGATATCTCTATGAAATCTAATGCTATTTTGATAGATCACTAATATATAGAACAATAGAAATACTTCATCGAAAAACAAATTCTATAAGAACAATAATTACTCTGTAATATGCAGCGTTAAAAATATGCTAAAATCTAGCCGATAATCACACACTTTGAGTAGATTAGCCTCCATAGGTTTCAGGTTTCCAACTTTCCTGATTCAGACCTGTGAAAAGAGTTAAGATAAACAGTTAAATATCAACTATACATCGCACAGCAGTATCAGTAACTCTTGAACAAACAAAGCCGACACAAAAAGGACTAACTTGCAATAATTAGTTATCAATTTAATGCAAAGCAATTCTTACCAGGTAAGGACGGCAAGACCAACAGAACGCCTCCGATACAAGCAGCTTGGCTTGTAGTGACGCTGAAAGAGTTGTGTGGTGACGCTGATAGAGTCAAACAAAATACCTGTCGACTTTAATACAGTTGTTGTCATAATGCAATACAAGCACCAGTAAGTGAAGTATGCAAAATAAAAACACGGGTTCTTGCAAAACGAGGGGTTTCGGAATAGATTGTAGACGAACTCAGTAGCACAGAAAAAGAAAACGTGCTTTTCAGTGAAGTTGTTTAGTAAAAATAGAAAGCTTCAGCAAGCCGCCGCGTAATTTCAACTGCGACTGCTATGTCCATTCAGGAGGGGTTAATGGTGTCTGTTCTGTGAAATAACTGTTCTACCAGTACTTTCCTGGGAAACCTAAGATGAGTTTCGCATTTGACTATTTGTATATTATATGGAACAATTATAGGTTCCTGTGAAAATTATATTCTATTAAAGTTAATAATTAGAACTATTATCCCATAAAAATATGAAATATACAGAATATATATTAGGTTATGTGGATAGGAAATATTTCTGTTTTATTTTATAAAAAGTACCATATTTGAGTACCTTTTTTTTTTGTGTGTTTGTTTTTTTGGTTAGGAAATATTCCTCTTCTGGGAATTTTTTTTCTGGGAAGACTGGGTGAATAGAACAGATGTTATTGTCCCAGGGGACCACTAACCCCTCCTGTCCATTCGGCCTGTATAATCCAAACAACTTCTTTTTAAACTGAAAAAAAAGAGTTGTAAACCATGGGATTTTGTCTACACCCCAGATAAAGGGAACTGACCTATATTGTATTCCGTGTCAATCATTACGAGTTTGACGATGATATTTTTTTCAGTTGGAGGGGGGGCACCACAAATAACATTTATGTATTGTTTAAAAAAATAAAACATTATAATTGTACAATTTTTCATATACCAAGGGATAAATCCACATAGAACAGTCATGTACCTTTTTGTCTGATAAAGAAAGGCTTGTTTTCCATCAGGAAAGAAGCCATTTAGTGTTCGTCGTGTTAGAATTATATTAGTTCCACTAAAATCTGCATCAGATACAATACAATAAACCAGCTTTTCCAATACAGCTGGACATGTCTGCCTTCGTGTTTTATTGAAACTGTAGATGAATCCTTTGAAATTTGTGAATGGCATCCACCAATGGATACTCAACAATTTACAGATGTTACAACTAATATTTGACAAACTCTATTTTGACGTGTTTTGATGCTACTTGAACTGCGATAATATGACAGTAAATATTCAGTTAGATTAAAAAATATTGAGCCCACAATTTTCCCCTTCATTTTGAATGGAAATGAGGATGATACTGTACATGAAATGCTAACTTACAGTATCGGATACTATTCTTTGCGGCTACATTTTGCATAAGTTTTGAAATAGAATAGTTTGAAAAGTGTGAAAAACCCATCAAATTTACATCCTCGACACAATATGCTGCTGCTAATTAGCATAACGATTTTTAAAATTATTGGGTGGGCTACCTGTGGTAAGATCACTGGCAATGACCGGTCCCGACGTTGTCGCGAAACTCCGCCGAGAAAGCGTCGAGAAGAGTTCAAGTTAAGTACTTTTCGCGTCTCTCTCATTATTTTCGCCTCACTCCCCTTTCATCTTTTTGTCTTGTCTCGTTCTCTCGCGGCCTGAACAACGACTCGGTGAACGTAGCCGGACAGTTTGTTTTCCAGTCTCTAGCAATGCAGTCTAGGTGGACCTGTGGACATGTCATATCGGTACTCAACGGCGAATATTAGAAAATCTAGTTCGGTGACCCACCGTGATTTATTTACTGTCATAAGTGCACATTATGGATGTGGATGAATATGCATAAGCATAATAAAACGAGAAGAAATTTCTGAATGAAAATACGTTTACGTGTGTATCACCGGGAGTTCTTATCCATGTTGATAATTACGAACAGACAAGAGAAAATGAGAGTTTGAATGAAAGTTTGTAGTTTGCGTTTTTTGTTCGACAAGATGGCGGGCATCCAAACGAATTTCGGGACGCCATTTTGTATCTTGGTTTTCTACACAATCTTTGAGCCAATTTTAAGACAAGACGCTCTATAAGCGTGTACTCGGGCTTCGATAAATCTTGCCGAACTGTGGAACTTAATTAAAACATAAAAACGTATATTTCTATCGCCGTCACGGCAGAAGTAGCCTATTACAGCTGGATATTCACAATTTACTGTATAAAACACAATTTCCATATTCAAGAACAACAACTAACTCGGCAGAATAGGTAAAAACGGCTTATTCTTCCCTAAAACCAAAATATCGACTATTTCTGGTCACAATAAGCAGTGACATCACTGACATGCTATACTATATTTTATTGACTACTATAATTTTTATTATTCATTTTGATATTTATTTATTTATATTATTTATATTTTTTTGTTAACATCCTTGCGATACTTATGGTTTTAAGGATAATAAAGATAGATGTAGATGTAGATGCAGACGATTCAACACACGCTTTAAAATATTCCTTGCAAAACTGATGATTTTTAAATGAAAACATGATTTCACAAATAAATGAAAATGCACTGAACAATATAAAAGTATGGGATAAATAGAGGTTATTAGTCGGCTAAGCATCTAATATAATAAATGTACAGTAGTTAGACTCTTGCTAAACAAGATCTGAGAATGAGAAATACACTTTCAGATAAAACAGTAAGGAAAGACCGTGTACGACTTTCTGGGCAACGTATATCAACTAGTAGCCAGACTAGCAACAATAACACATAGCACAACGGTTAGCTAAACCTGACATGAGAAACGCTCGCAACTAGAATGCAGCCGTGGACAGCTGTTTCGTCCTTACTGGGACTCATCAGCACGGCGTGCCCCCCCCCCCCCCCCCCCCCCCCCCCCCCGGGGGGGTACTCCCCTATATACGCTATACGGGTATGTGCCGCGGGATAGGGTATGGTTTTTGAGCTCCCAGATCTGGGGTAGGGTATCGTTTTTGCACTTTTAGTCTAGGATGGGGTACGTTTTGGTCTGGTATAGGGTATGGTTTCCGCAATAACGCCATTATCAGTCGCTATCAGCTTACACATCCCTTTAGCACGCTTTCAATCTGGGATAGGGTATATATTTTTATGCTTTAGTCTTGGATAGGGAATACATTTTAAAGCTTTAGTCTGGAATAGGGTACGGAAAATCAAAATTTTAGGTCTGGGATAGGGTCAGGGTTTTGAGGTGTCCGCGGCACACCCCTACCCAAAAATACCCTTAGTGCCCCCCCCCCCCCCCCCCGGGGCGTGGCCAGCAATAATGACCCGTGGCAACACTTCACCGAAGCTCATACTTACCGACACTGAATCCAGAGACGAGCAAAGAGGCTAGGCTATCAGCCACATGTCTGACATATCACACATTACGTGTGGCAAGTAGCCAACACCAAGTAAAACTCAGAATCTCATGTCCGTGCATAAAAAAAAAGCCAGAAAAGCTGTCCACGGCTGCATTCTAGTTGCCGGCGGAGCGTTTCTCATGTCAGGTTTAGCTAACCGTTGTGCTATGTGTTATTTTTGCTAGTCTGGCTAGTTGATATATGTTGCCCAGAAAGTCGTACACGGTCTTTCCTTACTGTTTTACTTTCAGATAGCCGATCTCTCCTTTTTGTTCTAGATCTCTCCTTTTTGTTCTAGATCTCTCCTGTTTTCTGGCCTCGGAAAAATTGTAAGGTTCGCTAGTGTCAGCATGCGCTGTAGCACAGGAAACCCATAAAAAGACGCAAATATCAATCATGTTTATTGAATTATTTAGTAGCCTCAAAAGGAATGGTTGGGCTGCCTGTGCAGGAAGCCCAAACAATGATACACCGCGCGCGCGCGTGACAAACAAAAACAAAAAACAATATAAGTACTTTTATTCTTGTACTCACATTTTTGTGAAATTATTGATGAATTAGGGGGCACTGGTTTTTCTGACAGCCAGCTCCCTCACGAATGGAAGGGGTGACGATATCAAGTTTGAAGATATTCTCGTCTTTGACTACACACTGGACTCTCTGACGAGTAAAGAGTGCGAGATTTCCCTCGAAAAATTCCACATGGAGCGCCTTCCATCGTGTCTTGCGAAGCCATTTTGGAAATCTCAAGCCTCATGGTCTCGTTCCCAGTCCCACTCGATTGCAGATTCGCGACGTGGATCAACAAAAAAAAATACGAGCTGTGTTTTTCAACGTGCCGGCCAAAGGCCTGGGCACGAGTAAAAACACGATCATACACATTTCATATCGTGATGATGGACGCTTTAGTCCGAATGCTTGACACCAATAAAAGAAGGTTGATGAAGTGACAAAATGTTTCAGAGAATATAAACTGAACATTGTAGTTTACAGCAGCTTGATAAAGGAAGTTGATAGTATATAACAGTCATGAGCTCGTCATTATGACGTCACTATCATAAATGAAACGTCACGTATATGTAATGTACCGAAACAAGTATACTGACAAAAAACGAAAGTTGAAAGTATTTTGGCACTGAACTGTTGTACCCGACGTTAAACGGGACAGTCCATCGAATCGCCAGCACCAGTACTTGAATAAGGTGTTCGTTAGAGCTTTACCCACGGGGGAGGGGTCGGGGGAGGGTTACTTTATACGACACAAGAACAACGGACATTAATACAAATTAAAACATTGACTATTCGGCAACATTTAGATAGATATTTAATATATATCGATATATTATTTCCTTTTTGATCGCTTAGCCAATGGTTCAGAGTCCCCGTCATTTACTTTCCTAGCCTTCCCACCTCTGTATGGCGTATCGTTATCCAAACTAACAAACCAGCCTTCACTATTGTCTTCATCCATTCCATCATTTGCTGAGATTTCAGTGTCAGTTGCTATGGTTACTGTGGAATGACGTGTCGATGACGTAGGCTCCGTAGTTTCGGGTTCAAGTGGTAAACTTGTGTTCATTTCTTCGTTTTCCTCGATCAAAGATTCGAAACACGAGATCAAGGTTTTCTGTTTAGGGTCCTGGACACGTAAAGAACAAATTACTGGTACCTAGTGGCTTTTCAACGATATATAGGGATCCCGCGCCTTGTTTATTTTCTCCTAACATTTTTCACTTTCGTTTGACCTTTCGTAGAAACTTACTTCAAAAGAAAGGCAGAAAATAGACAAGGTTTCCAAAATTGAGTTCAAAAAGAAAAGAAAAGAAAATAGGTAGTTTGACAAGTAAATGATATTATCATTAGATATGGTTTTTCTCGTGGAATTCAACGTGGAATTCCCTTGTCAAGTACTTTTCTTACCTTAAAAGTTGTCATATCTGCATTGGAAAAATCGTCGCCGCCAAGTCCAGCCTTGCTCAACACCTCGAGTTTACCCTGAACAAGAGGCCTGAATAAAGGAGAAAGAAATGAATGAATAAATGGAACTGATGAACATATAATAATAATAATAATAATAATAATAATAATAATAATAATAATAATAATAATAATAATAATAATAATAACAACAACAACAACAACAACAACAACAACAACAACAACAACAACAACAATAATAATAATAATAATAATAATAATAATAATAATAATAATAATATAATGTATTTATATAGCGCTTTTTCTAGCTGAGAAGCCCAAAAGCGCTCAAAAGTATGGCCCTCAAACTATCGCTCACACACACACACAACACTCATCTCACTAGTTCACTTTTGATGGAGGGAGGAAAACCGGAGTACACGAAAAAAAACCCCAGTACTATCACATATTGTTATAGTCGAAGCTCTCGCAAGCGACCACCTCGGGAATTCGAAAAAGTGGTCGTAACTAGAGCTGGTCGCTAATGGGTTCTCATAAGCGACCACGCGCTGAAACAATAGAGGCTGGCCGCTTATGAGAGCTTTTAGCTCTTGTTGTGTATTGTAATACGTAAGAACGATACCTGTCCATTACTACAGTATGGTATTATAATGCTCACTTGGAAACAACGTTTCACACAACAGTATTTTGAGTCTAGACTTATTGAAGAAGTTATTGAGTGTTGATTAATACGAATCAGACTCTGAGTGGTCGCTTACGAGAGCTTAAAAACAAAGGAACCAATTAGTTGGTAATTTCCAAAAGTGGTCGCGGTTGCTTACGTAGTAGTGTATAATGGAATTAGTAGCGTATATTGTTTTGCATTGTAATACTGTAGTTATGGCATGTCAATATAAATAAAGATGTTGTATTAAAAAAACACCCGTGAAAAAAAAACCTCACAAACTTACCACAAGTAATCGTCAGCAGTCCCTTTTGCCACAAGATAATGTATATTGACGGCGTTTTTCTGTCCAATTCTGTAGACTCGATCTTCTGCTTGAACCAGCGCCTGCAACCAATTCATTGTCATCAAGATTCAGTGAAAAGAAATAAAAAAATAATGTGTAATAATTTGTAAACTTGAGGGTACTTGCTTTATAATATTCTAGTTAGCGACACAAGCATAAACACAAGGATAAAAATCTCTCCATTTTAGTGCACATTTTTATGCTTGTATCATTTTTACATTATGCTTGGGTCACTAGTGCGCTAAATGAAATGCAAAGTAGACACTCACACCAGGATTCCAGAATAGCTCTGCAAATACGACAGCAGTACCTTCGGTCAGCGTAAGACCTGTAGTGTAAAAACATCACCTGTAAATGTACCGTATAATACTGGGTGAAGTCACTGACATTAGCAGTTGTTACCCTTGTGAAATGGGTCTGACGTAAGCTTAGCGAATACATTAAGCACAAGGATCAAAATCTTTCATTTCCCCCCCTTGCGCTTCTGCCTGCGTTTCTGATTGCACTTCTGCCTGCACTTCTGCCGGTGCTTGTGCCTGCGCTTGTGCCTGCGCTTGTGCCTGCGCTTGTGCCTGTGCTTGCTCTTCTGCCTGCGCTTCTGCCTGCGCTTCTGCCTGCGCTTGCACTTCTGCCTGCGCTTGCACTTCTGCCTGTGCCTGTGCCTCTGCCTGCGCTTCTGCAAATAAATACTAGTTACAAATAAATAAGAATAGTATATATTTAGATCGAGATATTTTACAGTAATGTATAAATGTATATATATATGTGGTGAATGGTTGCTAAAGGGTAAATTAGTCTGGAAAATGGTACAGGTTATCTGAAATGTGCCTGTGCCTCTGCTTCTGCCTCTGCCTGTGCTCCTGCCTGCGCTTCTGCCTGTGCTTCTGCCTGCGCTTGTGCTTGCTCTTCTGCCTGCGCTTCTGCCTGCGCTTCTGTATGTGCTTTTGCTTGCACTCCTGCCTGTGCTCCTTCCTGCCCATGCACCTGCCCATGCTCCTGCCTGTGCTCCTGCCCATGCCCATGCTCCTGCCCATGCTCCTGCCCGTGCTCCTTCCTGCCCATGCTCCTGCCCATGCTCCTGCCCATGCTCCTGCCCATGCTCCTGCCCATGCTCCTGCCCATGCTCCTGCCCATGCTCCTGCCCATGCTCCTGCCCATGCTCCTGCCCATGCTCCTGCCCATGCTCCTGCCCATGCTCCTGCCCATGCTCCTGCCCATGCTCCTGCCCGTGCTGCTTCCTGCCCGTGCTCCTTCCTGCCCATGCTCCTGCCTGCGCTCCTGCCCGTGCTCCTTCCTGCCCATGCTCCTGTCTGCGCTCCTGCCCACACTCCTGCCCGTGCTCCTGCCTGCACTCCTGCTAAGCTCCTGTCTAAGCTCCTATCCGAGCTCTTGTCTGCATATCTGCCTGCGCTCCTGCCTGCGCTCCTGCCTGCGCTCCTGCCTGCGCTCCTGCCTGCGCTCCTGCCTGCGCTCCTGCCTGCGCTCCTGCCTGCGCTCCTGCCTGTGCTCCTGCCTGCTCTCCTGCCTGCGTTCCTGCCTGCGCTCCTGCCTGCGCTCCTGCCTGCACTCCTGCCTGAGCTCCTGCCTGAGCTCCTGTCTGCATTTCTGCCTGCACTCCTGCCTGCGCTTCTGCCTGTGCTCCTGCCTGAGCTCCTGCCTGCAGTCCTGCCTGCAGTCCTGCCTGCGCTTCTGCCAGGTTTTATGGATAAGAATCATTACTATAGGGTGGGTTACCTGTGTTAGCAGCAGTGATAGACAACACAGCAACCACCACATCTTTGTCGCTTTGAAATCGATCACATAACATTTGTCGCTTGGATGACGGAGTCTGTCCATCAATTCGTATTGATTTATATTTCTAAAAAACGCAAACGAACGATTTTAGTTTTCTATTATGTAAACCATTCCATCCTAAGATCCTAATCCTGTGAAATGTAATGATTCCTTACTTTGGCTATTAAACAATCACTGATAGCATCAAGCATGTCTTTATGATGGCCAAACACTAAGAACTTATGGCCACCTTCTAATAAATCCAGTACGTACTCTCTGTAATAATAAAAATGTGATTTATTCATAAACTAGAAATAAAAAGCCACCATTAACGCCAGGGGCTACTGAGTGGGGCAAGGGAGAGTGGGACGGGGCGAGGGGGACAGGGGGAGCAAGGATGTCATTAACGCACAGGCCTTTGAGAAACACCCCAGCTGATGGGAAAAAACCCTTGATGGTGTTGGGCATACATCGGCTCCTTGTCGAAAACACCAGGTGCAGCTACAGACTTGAATCAAGAAAACGAGGAAAAACACCAGGATAGTACTCACTTTACGGCTGCTATTTTCGATGCACATGATTCATAGAAATAGTTCAGTAAAGCTCCATGCTGATCTTTATCCTGCAGGACACAAGAAACCAAGTCATTATCAAGTGTCTAATGGAGACACAAACGTAAAGTCCAGGTAGACTTTTGGTCGCTTTACGTGGCAACTTCAAAGCTTTTTTAATCATTCCAATAAATCGATCTCAATAAAACTTTATGATAAAATGGTTTATATGCTTGAGTATGTTTTACGAGAAAAAAAACTCATTGAAAGTTGGGACCAGGGTATGAAAATGGTTGCCGAAGAATCCTATTTTAAAGTCCCATAAGAATAACTTTGAGATATTCACAGACATTCTATATACAGTTGCAAGGAATGTTTTAGCAGTCATATGCACAGGCAGCCCAGCCATTGCTTCTGAGGAATAAATAGAATGTGCACCTTTTTTGATGGGTTTCCTGTGGTAGACTGTGTGCATGCGCAATGCGCACGTCAATATAATACGTATGGTATGTGCGCAATGCATTGTGAGATTATTACAAAGGAAAAGTGAGCTCCAAGTGAGCAAAAACATAGCTTGGGCTCCCTGTGTCTAGAATTGGTGCTCACTTTTCCTTTGTAATAATCTCATAATGCATTGCGTGCATACCGAAAGTCTGGAACTCTTGATGCTTGTATGGTTGGGCTGCCTGTGTCATATGGTGTTATTTCACACAAACAGTTTTGCACTTTTACAAATGTAATACTGTACGCTCTTAAACAAGTGGTCTGAAAATAAAACCCTGTTTTGTGTAACTAACCCTAATTGTTTTCTCACCTTTGCATTAGCAACTTGTTTAGCAGCTCTTTCAAGAGGTTTAGTCTTTATTAGTGATGGGTCTAGAAGAACTATTTGACGTCGCTTTGAAGGCAATTCACTCAAGACTTCTTTCTTCATTCGTCTACAAATTAAGGCCAATGGAATAAGTTATAACTTGATTGACTACGATAGAATCTTTGTAGTTTACCTTATCATAATGCTTCCTTCAAGAATAAGCTGAAGTTCTTCCATGTTAGAAGATCCTGAGTAATCCCATCCCCAACGGTTCTACAAGTAAGGATGATGATGATGGTTTAGGTTATGATATGATCATGACAATGATGATACAGGTCACCCGTTCAATGATGATGATAATATGATATCTTGAATGTGATAATAATGTTTGACATGAGTAAGATAATGCCTCTCACCTCAACAGCACCGCAATAACGTAAACCAAATTCATGAAAAGATGGAAATAACCTGGGTTTCACGGCACATATTTGGGTGTACAGCTCCATGGGTCTCGACAAAGCAGGAGTTCCTGACAGAAGAATAACTCGAGTCGCTGTCTGCAATAAACAATATGGAGAAAACTTGTAAAACTAATATTATAAAATGATGATGACTGATATTATAGATTACCTTCATTAGTGGTAAAGCAACTTTTGTTCTGGCTGCTTTGTAATTCTTGATGAAGTGACTTTCATCCTTGAAACAATGAATGAATGAATGATGAGATGGATGGATGG
The DNA here is from genome assembly GCA_033675265.1 of Actinostola sp. cb2023. Taxonomy (NCBI): domain Eukaryota; kingdom Metazoa; phylum Cnidaria; class Anthozoa; order Actiniaria; family Actinostolidae; genus Actinostola; species Actinostola sp. cb2023. The sequence continues at coordinate 123,219 of JAUJYZ010000857.1, read as the reverse complement.
ATGGATGGATGGATGGATGGATGGATGGATGGATGGATGGATGGATGGATGGATGGATGGATGGATGGATGGATGGATGGATGGATGGATGGATGGATGGGTGGGTGGGTGGGTGGGTGGGTGGGTGGATGGGGTGGATGGGTGGGTGGGTGGGTGGGTGGGTGGATGGATGGATGGATGGATGGATGGATGGATGGATGGATGGATGGATGGATGGATGGATGGATGGATGGATGGATGGATGGATGGATGGATATGGATGGATGGATGGATGGATGGGTGGATGGATGAATGGATGGATGGATGGATAGACAGACACACAGACAGACAGACAGATAGATAGACAGACAGACAGACAGATATAGATAGATAGATAGACAGACAGACAGACAGACAGACAGACAGATAGATAGATAGATAGATAGATAGATAGATAGATAGATAGAAAGAAAGAAAGAAAGATAGATAGATAGATAGATAGATAGATAGATAGATAGATAGATAGATAGATAGATAGATAGATAGATAGATAGATAGATAGATAGATAGATAGATAGATAGATAGATAGATAGATAGATAGATAGATAGATAGATAGATAGATAGATAGATAGATAGATAGATAGATAGATAGATAGATAGATAGATAGATAGATAGATAGATAGATAGATAGGTGGATGGATAGATGAATGAATGACAGAATGATTAGATGGATGGAATAGATGAATGGATGAATGGATGGATGGGTAGATAGATAGATGAATGATTAGATGGATGAATGAATGAATGATGAATGAATATTACTTGGCCAAAAATACTTACAGCAATAATAACCCTGATTGATTTAGACTTGAGCTGTTCAATAAATTTTGACAATAAATCGTAGCTAATAATGTTGACCAGTCCTGACATAGGTTTATCTTTGCCTGTTAATACTACATTGATATCCTGTGGATCAACTGATGGCAGCCATCTGATAAATGCCTAAAAATAACAACAAACTGAAAGCATAAGGCGCAATGATTTATGCTACTATAATGTATTTATCACAATATTTTCTGTGGGAAGCCGCCATTCCCCTCTCCCCTGGAGGGAGTAGACCTCTTCAATATCCATGTATGTATAAACCCAGCATGTGAAACAACACCACAACTAGTGAGCTACCTATTTTCTGTGAGAAGCCGCCATTCCCCTCTCCCCTTTGGAGGGAGTAGACCTCTTCAATATCCATGTATGTATAAACCCAGCATGTGAAACAACACCACAACTAGTGAGCTACCTATTTTCTGTGAGAAGCCGCCATTCCCCTCTCCCCTTTGGAGGGAGTAGACCTCTTCAATATCCATGTACGTATAAACCCAGCATGTGAAACAACACCACAACTAGTGAGCTACCTATTTTTTTTGGCTGCAGTCGACTTCTCAAAAACCTAGTGATAACCCAGTGTAAGTCTTGAAGGATTGCTAAATGGGGTGGGGTGGGGTGGGGTGTGGTGGGTTGTGGTAGTGGTGGGGGGGGGGGGGGGTCCTTGGACTCCACCAATCCTTACAGGATTAATCTGGGTTGTAAGCTGCTTTGTATCAAGTAATCTATCCCAAATCTGGTATATAGCTAATTGCACAATCATTGTCGGGTTGAAAATCATGAAAGCTATGACCAAAAGGAATTCTGGGAAATTAAAATTCTCAAATAACACTGTCAAATCATCGACCTTTTTATCCAGACTTGTAAGATCTTAGTTAAATATTATAGCTCATATACCTTTAAAACTACGAGAACATTGTCAGAATATATCTGTATGTAATGTAGCTCATGAACTGATTTCCCATCCATCCTTGCTGTCTCAGCTTCTATGATTTATGATTTTCAACCCGACAACGATTATGCAATTAGCTATATATTCTTCATTAGAAGTAAGAACACTGAGTAAAACAATCATTTGATGACCATTGAATTACCTGTTGCCAAGTTAGTCTCACTGAAGAAGGAGCAATCACCAAGAGGGGCCACTCCTTACGATAGTAACTAGCTACACATATAGCTTGGATAGTTTTACCTAGACCCATGTCATCAGCTATTAAGACCCGCCCATCATGTCGGATGCAGAAACTCACACCCTGTTTCTGGAATGGCATCAGAGCTGAGATCAGTTTGGAGTCTACAGAGTTAAGATTGATATCTTGTGTTGCTAATTCCTTAAGAGTTCCTGGTGTTGTAGTTGTGAATACTGACAAAACAGGTTTGGGTAAGCCTTCTATGTGTACACCTGGCTGTAAGGGTTTCACTGCTGATACTGTAAAACAATTTAAAACAGATTCATTTAGTCATTTAAAATAAAATGAAACAAATGAAATAAAACAGTTTCAAAGAACTCACTAAATCTTTTATAGTCTTCTAGAGCAAAGTTCCATGTTACAGTTGCTTGATCTGTTATAAAAGAACCATCCAACACCAGTTAAGGTTGATCCTGGGTTCCAGAAGCTGTGATGGAAGCCACGAGGGAAGTGGGCCTCTGGAACCCAGGGTAGTTAAGGTTTGGCTATGATGCATAAAATGGCCATTTAAAAAAATGGTCACTATAGGTTATTGAGTAGCAGGCACTAGTAGCTAAAAAGTAACATGATGCACCTTAGCATGCATTCACATCTTTCAGTCTCGATTTTACCATATGACACCCCTCTACACCCGGGGGGGGGGGGGGGGGGGGGGGGGGGGGGGGGGGGGGGGGGGGGGTATATGCTATATACGCCGGGTATGTGCCGCGGGATAGGGTATGGTTTATGAGCTCCTTAGGTCAGAGGGATAGGGTATTGTTTTTGCACTTTTAGTCTAGGATGGGGTACGTTTTGGTCTGGTATAGGGTACGGTTTCCGCAATAACGCAACTATCAGTTTACATATCCCTTTAGCACGCTTTCAATCTGGGATAGGGTATACATTTTTACATTTCTAATAGGGTTGGAAAATCAAAATTTTAGGTCTGGGATAGGGTCAGGGTTTTGAGGTGGTGGCAAACCCACTTACACCAGACTTGACAGGTACTTCACACTCAGTCAGGAGGGTACTACACCTGGCACTGGGATGAGTGAAATGCATTGGTTGACAGCTCATTTTGACAATCTGCATCCCAGCACCAGTTACGTGTACACTTACCATATCTACGACTTGGTATCGTCTTGAACATACCAATCAATGGCCCATGAAATCCAACCTTAACAGCAAATCGTGTTTTACTTAAGAGAACACAAGACCCTTTAACAACCTTAGTTGAACCCTTTGTAGGTTCAGCCATTGGTGCAGCACCACATGCATTGTCTCTACAACTTGACTGCACTTGGACATTTTTCTTTGGGGATTTTTGCACATTTTTATTGTTGTTTGAGGAAAAGAATTTATCCGCTCCTAAGGTCTTCGCATTCTTAGGAAAGGAGTTAGACGATGAACTTGGTTTTGCGAATTTAGAAACGAATTCTCTCATACTATTTGTGTCAGCTTGTGCAGAGCCAGAGGATGGCTGTGTTTTGTTAGAAATCTGACATGGTTTTGTATTGTGGGAATTAGCTCGACTTGTCCTTGTACGCTCTGTACTTGTAGTAAGCCGTCCATCGGGTTTATCAGGGAATGATTTCACCAAAGAGTTGTGTGTTGAAGCAACTCTGACTGTATTTGCTGAAGCTTGCTGTTCACTCAAACGAGCAGCCCTCTTCTCCAAGGCTTTGCGACGATTTTCCTCAATCTTCCGACGCTGTTCATCGGTAAGTTTTTGCACTTGTACTCATCACCAACTACAGGCTACCGCTACCAAAGAAAAAACAGTAAACTCATTACAGTACTTTTATACAGTACTTTACGAAATGTACAACTTTTACTTTCTTAATTTTGAAAAACTGCCAAACAGCTGACCGTGTTGACAATGGGCTCAGAAACCACAGGGAACCCATCGCGATAACCATGACTCATTGCGCAGTTGTTGCACCACGATGATGATGCATGTATGTTTCATAACGTGCTCGATTGTCGTATAAAGATATTTTGCTTGATTTGTTTACTGTAAGTGCCTAGGTACAGCACTTTGTTCATTCTAGATTGGTTGACCATTACTTCAAGTCTCTGGAGACAAGATTTCACAGTAATCAAGACAGAAAATGCCGCTTTATACTTGTATAAGCTGTCGCGTGGGATTTACTGATGGAGACTTGCAAAGGAAACACTACAAATCCGACTGGCATAGGTACAATTTGAAACGGAAAGTAGCGGAGATGCCTCCTATTTCTGCTGAAGTGTTCCAGGAAAAAGTACTGGCTCAGAGAGCAGAGGCTGAAGCGAAAGAGCAGTCCAAAACAGTTTCTCTGCACTGTAAAATTTGCAACAAGAATTTCTCCTCAGAAAATGCCTTCAAAAACCACATGCAATCCAAGAAACACCACGATGTTGTTGCGAAAACTAAAGAAGAAGACTCTAGTGAGAAAAATACGAGTGAATCGGGGAAGAAGAGCGTCTCTGTTGAGGTGAATGATGATGCAGTTGATGATGATGAAGAAGCTGAAGAATGCGAAGATGAAGCCTTGGAAATCACGGAGTGTCTTTTCTGTCCTCATGAAAGTACAAGCTATGAAGACAACATGAAGCACATGTCCAGGTCACACAGTTTCTACATCCCTGATTTAGGATACGTTGTCGACCTAAAGGGCTTAATTGCATACCTTGGAGAGAAAGTGGGAATTGGGAAAATGTGCTTGTTTTGCAATGAGAAAAGCAAGAACTTTCTTTCTGTTGAGGCAGTACAGAATCACATGCTAACCAAAAGTCACACCAAGCTAGATTATGATGGAGATGCAGCTCTGGAATATGCTGAGTTTTATGACTTCTCTAGCAGTTATCCCGACAATGCTGATGATGATAATAATATTGGCACGGGTACATTAACTGTAGATGAAACAACCAATGAACTGTGCCTGCCATCTGGTGCCAAAGCTGGTCACAGAGATTTACGACATTATTACCGACAACATTTGCGACCAGAGAGGGAGAGTCGCCAGCAGATGAAAGTCAAAAAGAGCATCATGGCTGACTACAAGGCGCTGGGTTGGCATGGAATGATAGGAGAAACCACAAGACAAAAGATTAGAGACATTAATACAGCACAAAGAAAAATGGCCAAACATCAAACTCGACTTGCTGTGAAAGCCAACAAATTACAACCACACTTCAGACTACAAATTCTCTTCTAGACTGACGCATATTTCATATTCTTACTGATTTGCTACCAAGATTTATTAAAATACGGTATGGCAAATTGTGACATCATAGAATCTGATACAATATATTTATACACTTGCGACAGTGTCTTTCTATGCGTAAATTAGTAATCATTTTACGTAGTCAGAGTATCAACAAATAGTTTACAAGTACTACTAGGGTAGTCTTTGATGTTGTCATATACCCGTATAACATCGGAGTGATTTAGTATTAGGTCTATAAGCCTATCAGCTCGGTCCATTTGATTCTCTGATAAAGTTGTGAGTAGTGTTGGATAGTATTCTAAACCAGTAGAATGAATTACACTATTAGTCTGTATAAAGGATGTAATGTCTTCTGACAGATTCTTCATTTCTTGAAATGGGCACACAAACTGTGAAAAAGAACAGAATCACTGATTCAATAAAACATGTTTTGTGCCTGACAGTGTCATATAAAACTACAGAATACTGTTACCTTAATCACTCGTTTGCTATCTTCTAGTTGTGTAAAATAAACATCTTCTGCCCCAGCCTCTATAGCTATTTCTTCTGCCTAAACGAATTAAACAGATTGAACAAGGACAGGGACAAGAAGACCAAGGGACCTTAACATACCTTTTCAACCATGTTTTGTTCTGGGTAATTCTCTGTGTTTGACTGATCAGTGTGCAGGAAATCATCAACTGTTACTACACCTATAATAGATATAGTGACAATAAACATTCATAAATCTCAAGTAGATTAATAATAGTTTATTGAACTAAAAAGCCCCACCTTTACTTTCATACTGAAACTGGACAGTTCCACCATCTTTCATTGTACCTCTAGAAATACAAACAACAACACTTGCTACAGTTTATATAATTACTAGTATTCTATTCATTCACATACCTGACCCCTCTATTGATGGAAATAAGAAAAATAAGAATTATTGAGGAGTTGAGATCTTACCCATTTCTTTTCAATATAGTGTTCATGTCGATTTTTGCTTTTACTTTGTTCGTGGTAAGAATATCAATCAGAAGTCCACAAGCCCCAGGCCCTCTGGCTTCCAAGAGGATTTGTGATAAAGGGTTGTCTTTGTTCTGTAAGATGGAGTAAGAAAGTCTTTTATGTGAAGTGTGATCAGGAATTATTATTTTCTGGGATTTGTGATCATAAAAATAAATTTTATATTTTTCAATAATGGCATATGAAACTTACCCCAAGTCCAGATTTGATTGCATTTTCTATAGAAGCCTTTGGCATGCTCACCGCTTTTGCACGTGTAACTATATTATCAAGGCGGGGATTCTTCTCTGCTCCCCCCTCTAAAAAAAACACAAGTAATAGTTTAAAAGTGGACAAGTAGACAAAACAAACAAATAAGGAAATCTATTTTACATCCATCAAATCTTCAATGAAAAATCCTCATTGAGGAAATTACACCATCTGGTTGCAGACACTGTGACCTAATTATAACAGTAGTGGAATATGTCAAATACAATCAACCAGTCAGCAAAGGGGGATCGTCTTACAAATTTCCTGATTGGTTGATTGTATTTGACATGTTTGACTCAGCTGTCATAATTTACAGGTGTGTCTGCATGGAAGTGAGATTAATCATAGCGTCTGCAACCAGAGGCTCTGCTGTTTCCTTGCTGCTTCACAGAGTTTGATGGAGCCTGGAACCAGGATACCGTACCTGTGTAAGTTGGAAAGGGGAGGGGAGGGGAGGGTGCACTGGATAGAGAAATGCTACAGACAGGGGGTGTAGCAGATGGCATTGCAGTACTTCTACTTAGCCAATGTGTGTGATTAGCTGTATTCTTTTTAACAGGGATTTAAGATGATTGATTTATGAAGGAACATACCTCGCACAGCGGTAATCATTTCCACAGCGAGCCTACCAAACATTTTGCTACGTGCGACATCAATATTACTCTTTTTAAACTTGATGTTTGCCCAATGACTGTGCCCTGCCATCCTTTTTAACATTAACAATGAACTAGGTTTCACATCACTGATTTTAAGCCTCGAATATTCATTCAAAAGGGGAGAAATTGATGCTGAAATGTTGATGGCTTTTCTTGATACTGTGGCCGCCATTTTTCCCCGCTAGACTCCCTTGTGGGGGAGGGTGAAAAGTACAAAACAGTTTTTAGTTTAAATCTTTATCAAATACGACAAATGCTATGAATAACATTAAATATTTTTGTACAATTACAATAAAAATACACTTTCAAAATACTGTAAAAAGAAGAAAGCAATCAAAATTAAACAAATGAATGAACACATAAACTACCCCCTCCCCCTAAGTAAAGTTCTAACGAAATCAGGCGTGGTTCCTCAGTTGTACAAGACACGTCGTACATTTCACATTCACAATTTCACATTTTCGGGAATTTTTACCGCGATTCTTTACAGATTAATTCTCCAGGATGCTTTGGTTTGATGGAGGAATACCAGAGGCGATCATGTCGTCCAAACAGCGAAACCTTCCATTTATCGTCTACATAGAAGGTAAGGATTGCAGAAGATAAAATGGGGAAAATATTTCACAATTTCAATCAATAAAAATTAAGCTTATTTTCACGATTTCTTCAAGTTAGTTAAGACTTAACTTAATAAGCTTACGTACAGTTTTCTATCCTAAATATAATTAATGTGAATACTAGAGATTAAGCTTCAATAGTGATATGCAGGTGGGAGAATAGTTATCATGAATACAATTTTTTGGTGCTACATTTATTTTAGGTCAAGACGAGTCTTCAATACAGATGAACAACATCTGGGATGATTCAAAGGTATCATTGAACACTTACTTAGTATTAATATTGTGAATAATAAAAGTGTATGATGCTATTCAAATACAAACAATTATTTGATCAGTCAGCTGTGTTGATTTACTGATGTATAATTTCTACCTTTTGCATTGGGAATGAATGATAAGCTTAATAGAACTAGATCAATAGACAATATATGTAAGTTAGTACGACAGAAAACTACCATGTATTAGCATAAACCATCCAGTGGTCTGTTGCAAATCCTGCAATCTGATTGGTTCGCTACTAGTGATCTATCAGCTCATAGACCCCGAGTAGAGTTAAACAAACAAAATGGCGGCTTTGCGGTCGCGTTTTACTAATCATTTGGAGGAGTTTCTCAACAAATTATTGTCTGTTGTTTGTTTCTGTCATTTTTACTGACCTACTGGATGGTTTATGCTAAAACAATTAGACTACGGTACTCGTTCTTGTTTTCTATGAGGATAGTCAACTCGGCGCTACACGCCTCATTGACTATTGCCTCATAGAAACTTTGAAGTCGTAGTCTAATTGTTAATTAGATTACTGGATGAATTATTAACAAAGCTGGAGTTGTTTTTAGGTGGCAGAATTATTCTCAACTCAAAAGTGTGTTGCCATTAGACTTAACAATGACAGGTATTTATACATGTACCGGTATATATTTAGTTTAGTTTTCCTATTCACAGATATAGAGCTACCATGTAGAAATACTATGAATAAACCGTTATTATTATTATATTATTATTATTTATTATTATTATTATTATTATTATTTATTTATTTTTATTGCTATTATTATTATTATTATTATTATTATTATTATTATTATTATTATTATTATTATTATATTATTATTATTATTATTATTATTATTCCTTGGTTAGCCTGCGTAGTCCGGCGCTGGGAAGAAAAGGAGGGGAAGAGAGGGGGAAGGGAGGGGAGGGGAAGGGGGACTGGGGAGGAGGGGGAAGGACGGGGAGGGGGGATTGGGGAGGAGAGGAGGTAGGGAGCGCCCTGCCGCCATCCTATTGTATGATCGTATTTCTACGTGCTCTCAGAGAACGTAGAATTCCCATTGGTTGAGAAGGAGAAGGTGTCGAGTGACGACGAGCAGTACTTAACAGACGTTGTAAATTTAGCTCTGGTACTATTGTAAACAACAACAACATGACCACAAAGGATTTATTAATTTATCGTAATAGTAGCGTCGTTACGTCTAACGGCTTCTTCTCTCTCCGGCTCGTGGAACAGTATTGATACTGGTTTATAGATGATATACTTTCTGGAAAGTATTCGATTGTATGCCTCTGCCGAATGTACCACGGACAAAAAGTGGTAATTGACGAAGCTACGGTTTACAAAGCACACGAGACTCAGTGCGCTGTTCAGAGACTTCAAAGACAGTCATCCCGATATCACTAAGGCCTTCGGCTAGTACAAGTTCCTTCTGTAGGAAGGTTTAAATATATTTATGTAAGATTGATGCTTTGTTTATTTTCGTCTCGTCTCGAAGACGTTACATTGTAGCTTACTATTCGAGGTTATTCGATTTCAACTGATAACATAGCCATTTGAATTATTTGACAGCAAACGGAAGTTTGCCAGATTGGATGATTTTTGACAAGCACCATTGACATTTGACGAGAGGCGGATAATGCGCAAACAATAGGATGGCGGCAGGCGCTCCCTCTCTCCTCTCCTCCCCAGTCCCCTCCTCCTCCTTCCCCTCCCCTCCCCTCCCCATTCTCGTACCCAGAGCCCGCTCGTCATTTGGTTTGTCGCTGGCTCTGGGAATCCCTGAAATTTTAGCGAATTTCATTGGCTGATGAAATCAACAATGACTGATCGTATTTGATTGGTTCATGAGATCAACAAAGATTCAAACTTGCAAGGCGAACGAAAGGAATGACAGCGACGGTTGTATTTTCATACAATGGTATTCCGTTATTGAATTATAAAGCTATGGAAATGAGAGTGACTGTGTAGACATAAATTGATCTGAATTCGTAAAGGGAGATCTAACAATACATAAATTATAAAAGTAAAGTAACGGCTACAGACACAATCCGGCGATCGTACTCGCTTTGAGTATTCAAAGGAATATTTTTATAATTCAAGAGAAACAACAACAAAGCGGAAGACAGGAAGGTTCACATGCAAGATTATATTAGAACATGTATTTATCGTCCAGCCTTTACCGCAACAGAGCCAGAGAAGAACCGGTGATGAACGTCGAAGGGATTTTAAACGGCTACACGAAGATAAATGTACAAACTTGTGTACTTGTTAGTTTGAATATTCAAACCAACGTAAATACTACGTAGCCAGTAGACTCTTCCACAGTACCCGCTCTCAGCGGTCTTTAGTATGAGCATGCGCTCTGACGACTTGGTCGTCACCGAGCAACAGGGTTTCCCAGAGCCAGCGACAAACCAAATGACGAGCGGGCTCTGGGTACGAGAATGCTCCCCTCCCCCTCTCTTCCCCTCCTTTTTTCCTTTGCGCCGGGCTACGCAGGCTATTCCTTGGTGAAATCCTGGATCCGCCCCAGGTTCCAACATTGGCTGATTGCAGTATGCATTCCATTGTCATTTGTTGCATGGCCTATTGGGGACGCACCATTAGAAATGTGAATTGGGGGGTAGGACTTAAATTATTATTATTATTATTATAATTATTATTATAAGCATATATGGAAAGTATTGGGAGGTTATTAATTAGTGTGCCACAGGCAGCCCAACTGACTAGGCCTTGTGATTCACAACAATGTTTTTCATCTCATCTCTGTACCGTTTGTTACCATATCATGTGCTTTGCCCACAACCCAGGTTCCAGTCTCTCTTGTGGTCTGTAGCACAGCAGGAACACCAAAGGAAGAAAGAGAGGACCATAATTCATAAATGTCTGATGTTGTTCTTTTTCATTTTAGTGAACAATGCAAGCAATTTTCTCAGCTCTGTATCCTTGATTGCACTGCTGTTTTACAATAATGTTCTTTGTTAATAGTTTTACCTTTGATTCCCAGGTACTGAGTACCCTGCTAGCAGAGGTCTTTTCCTGTACTCCCTCCTAGAAGTCAGGAGAGAAAGAAGATTTTTAATTTTCTTCCTTCTTCTCCCTTCTTTCTTACGTTAGCAGAAAATTCCCTCTGCTCGCAGGGTAGGTACTGAGGTACCTGTGTTCAGGTCATGAGACAGACAGACCAATCTGTCTGGTGATATGGAGAGAGTCATGATATGATACTGTTTAACCCATTGACTCCTACACCGGCCGAAACCGGCCGTAAACATCGATACTGCTTTGAAAAATTCTAACTTTCTGAATTTTCGTAACATCGATCTCATGGCCAGTTATTAGTGACAACTAGATAACTCTTCATATTTTAACCTCAAGTAAACTGACTTACAGGTCCGATTTCTGGGCATTAGTTCAATTTGTTTGCCATAAAAATCAAAAATGCGTGTTTTTGACGCAATTTTACACCTCGAAAATGAACGACATTTGACTTGGATTTTCTTCCAAAATACATCCTTGCGAAACAAAACGCCACTTTCTCAGCAAACTTCCATCTCTCTTCTTGATATATTCGTGAATTTTTCCCTCTCTCTTCCTTAACTCGCCGAACAATAGCCATTTCCTTAGGACCACTTTCGCTAACACGTGTTTTCCTTCTGCACGGCCGAAAAGGATGCCGGGAACATCCGGGAATTTTCGACAGAAATCCTCCCGCCATTTCCGTTTTTTTAAGAATATATAGTGTCGAGCCACTCGGTCCTACAGGCAAAATATTGCACCGGTTGCATTCTTTTCAAGTTCAAAGTCGCCAAAAATGCCTTTGTAGGCCCTGGAATCCACCACAGAAAGACCAGAGAGACGATTTCACTTTGAGTCCGCCATTTTGGAAAATCTCAACGAGCTGCCGAAATGTGTTCGTGAATTCGTATCTTCCTCCTGAGTTCTTCCAGGAGAACCGTCTCTACCACACCAGTCAAGCTTAATGATGCTGTCCTGGGGGCTTCTGTGGTGAATAATGGCTATAAACACTCTAAAAATGCAAAATTGGCCTCTTCGAGTAGTAATCACTACTAGCCCCTATGAGCTCCCAAGAAGAAAGGCAGCACACGTGAAGACGCGAGCCCACAAGCATTCAGAACTGTCAAGATTTCCATGGAAACCCCTTATATGGAATCGAAATTTCCTACGACGTGATTAGGTCCAGAAAATCGCTAAAAAACTCAAAATAGCTCAGGAGCGAATGGGTTAAAGACAGACAGACCAATCTGTCTGGTGATATGGAGAGAGTCATGATATGATACTGTTAAAGACAGACAGACCAATCTGTCTGGTGATATGGAGAGAGTCATGATATGATACTGTTTAAAGACAGACCAATCTGTCTGGTGATATGGAGAGAGTCATGATATGATACTGTTTAAAGACAGACAGACCAATCTGTCTGGTGATATGGAGAGTCATGATATGATACTGTTTAAAGACAGACAGACCAATCTGTCTGGTGATATGGAGAGAGTCGTGATATGATACTGTTTAAAGACAGACAGACCAATCTGTCTGGTGATATGGAGAGAGTCATGATATGATACTGTTTAAAGACAGACAGACCAATCTGTCTGGTGATATGGAGAGAGTCATGGTATGATACTGTTTAAAGACAGACAGACCAATCTGTCTGGTGATATGGAGAGAGTCATGATATGATACTGTTTAAAGACAGACAGACCAATCTGTCTGGTGATATGGAGAGAGTCATGATATGATACTGTTTAAAGACAGACAGACCAATCTGTCTGGTGATATGGAGAGAGTCATGATATGATACTGTTTAAAGACAGACAGACCAATCTGTCTGGTGATATGGAGAGAGTCATGGTATGATACTGTTTAAAGACAGACAGACCAATCTGTCTGGTGATATGGAGAGAGTCATGATATGATACTGTTTAAAGACAGACAGACCAATCTGTCTGGTGATATGGAGAGAGTCATGATATGATACTGTTTAATTCCTTGACTTCCATCAGACCCTGTTGTCTGTGTTCCATCAATATTTTTCATTGGTTCATCTGGAATGCCTTTGGAAGTTATAGGAGGGGCAGTCTCCATTGATGAATTCATGTCAAAAGCAAATACTGCCTTTGAGGTAGGGACGTCTTGCTGCTTATATGTTTTGTTTGCTTTTGTTGTTATATCTACCGGTACATGTATTGTATTTGTAGGCTTTTAAAAAGGAAGTTACAAACATTACACCAATTCCTCAGACTGACTCAATACCAGTAAGTAATCCAATGGCACTCCAGGCACCCTGTATCATACATGCATTTATGTCATTGCGATTCCTCTGGTTAATATCTGTATTTGGTTCTTGTAGAGTGCGTCAGTAGACCCACAAGAAGCAACATCATCCAATACAATAGAGGAGAGGGTTGAAAGGTTAGTGCATAGATTGCTTTCGAACCTTTCTCTGAGGAATTCACTTGTAAATTTCACTCAATTTTCAGAGCTAAACAACTAATTGAGGAGAAAAAAAAAGAAAAGTCAGCAAAGGATAAACAGGTACAGTAGACTATTTGCTTCTTTTTATAGCAATTTTCACGAAAAATCAGAGTTGACAGAATTCCCCCAGATTGAAAACAATAAGGAGAATGTAAGTAACATGTGAAAGAACAAGACAAAGCAGCAATAAGAGGATTTCAGGCTGTGATCTTGTCCAGTTCCTTATTTCTATATTTAAGTCTCACTGTTTCTCTCTATTAGGAACAACTCCAGAAAGAAACCAAGAGACGCGAGGAAGGTCAACAGTTTTCTCTTACAAAGAAAGATATCGAGGAACGACGCCAGCAAGACCTCGTCAATCAGATACGGGAAGACAGGGCAAAGGAACGAGTTGCGCGTGAAGCCATTCTTAAACAGATCGCTCAAGACAAAGCAGAAAGACAAGCACGGAGAAAGGATGAACTACAAGAGAAAATCTCTGCACAACCATCGACATCAAGTCAAACGATAGATTCAACAACACCAAAATCAAACTTGTAAGAAGTATTCAGCACAGCGATGTTCTTTTCATGGTGCTCACCTGTGATCCTGGCACAACCACACTTAGAAAAGCAGTGTTGTAGATGGATACATGATGCACAATTACATACAATATTGCCACGATTTTTCAAGCGCATCTATCGCATACAGGAGTGCAGGGGTGAAACACGGTACAATATGTCATTCTTTCATTTAAAGGTTTCTTGTTGATGTGTGTTTAGGAGTACAGCACGACTTCAGTTTCGTCTGCCCGATGGTAGCAGTGTGATTGAGACATTCCAAGCTGATGCTTTACTGGAAACAGCTAGACAGTTTATTGAATCTGTAAGTAACACAGTAACCGACCTATCGACCACACAATCCAAACGAAAATTTTAATGAACAAACAAACAATGACCGACCAACCCCTCCAACAACTAGACTGGGAATAGTCGCTCAGTTTGGCGTTTTTTATAAATCACTTCATGAAAAAAAAAACGCCAAATGGTCGCAGTCTGTCAATGACTTTCATACGGCAAACAACCAAGTGAAAACACTCTCCATCAATTATATCTATTTTTGCAGCACTTGGAACCTCGGTATGGTGCTATCACCATAACAACCGTCTACCCACGACGACAACTGACAGACCAAGATATGTTGATGTCCCTCAGTTCACTTGGTCTAGCTCCAAGTTCGACTCTCATTGTCTCACCTGTAAGTGATATCTGTCTTCATGTACTCCTTCAATGCTGCACGAAAAGTTACAGAGTTTGAATGAGAAATGAGGAAAATGAGATTTACAAATTAGAGGTTTGAGTTGTTTCACTGAACTGACCGCAACATTGTTTTTCTGATCATCAGAGTAATTCTTCAACTATCTCAAAGGGTTCATCTGGGTCTTTCATCATGATGCTTCTTGCACCGTTCATAGCCTTGACTAATTTCATTAAGATGTTTCTATTTGGTGGATCTGAACACCCAAGGGGGTCGTATGGTGGTGATGCGGTACACAGTAGGGAGGGAAGGGCAGAGGTTCAGTATCCTGATACTAGAGAAAACAGGTGAGCACCCAAGGGGGTCGTATGGTGGTGATGCGGTACACAGTAGGGAGGGGAGGGCTGAGGTTCAGTATGCTGATACTAGAGAAAACAGGTGAGCACCCAAGGGGGTCGTATGGAGGTGATGCGGTACACAGTAGGGAGGGGAGGGCTGAGGTTCAGTATGCTGATACTAGAGAAAACAGGTGAGCACCCAAGGGGGTCGTATGGTGGTGATGCGGTACACAGTAGGGAGGGGAGGGCAGAGGTTCAGTATGCTGATACTAGAGAAAACAGGTGAGCACCCAAGGGGGTCGTATGGTGGTGATGCGGTACACAGCAGGGAGGGGAGGGTAGAGGTTCAGTATGCTGATACTAGAGAAAACAGGTGAGCACCCAAGGGGGTCGTATGGTGGTGATGCGGTACACAGTAGGGAGGGCAGGGCAGAGGTTCAGTATCCTGATACTAGAGAAAACAGGTGAGCACCCAAGGAGGTCGTATGGTGGTGATGCGGTACACAGTAGGGAGGGCAGGGCAGAGGTTCAGTATCCTGATACTAGAGAAAACAGGTGAGCACCCAAGGAGGTCGTATGGTGGTGATGCGGTACACAGTAGGGAGGGCAGGGCAGAGGTTCAGTATGCTGATACTAGAGAAAACAGGTGAGCACCCAAGGAGGTCGTATGGTGGTGATGCAGTACACAGCAGGGAGGGAAGGGCAGAGGTTCAGTATCCTGATACTAGAGAAAACAGGTGAGCACCCAAGGAGGTCGTATGGTGGTGATGCAGTACACAGCAGGGAGGGAAGGGCAGAGGTTCAGTATCCTGATACTAGAGAAAACAGGTGAGCACCCAAGGGGGTCGTATGGTGGTGATGCGGTACACAGCAGGGAGGGGAGGGCAGAGGTTCAGTATGCTGATACTAGAGAAAACAGGTGAGCACCCAAGGGGGTCGTATGGTGGTGATGCGGTACACAGTAGGGAGGGAAGGGCAGAGGTTCAGTATGCTGATACTAGAGAAAACAGGTGAGCACCCAAGGGGGTCGTATGGAGGTGATGCGGTACACAGTAGGGAGGGGAGGGCTGAGGTTCAGTATGCTGATACTAGAGAAAACAGGTGAGCACCCAAGGGGGTCGTATGGTGGTGATGCGGTACACAGTAGGGAGGGGAGGGCAGAGGTTTAGTATGCTGATACTAGAGAAAACAGGTGTGCACCCAAGGGGGTCGTATGGAGGTGATGCGGTACACAGTAGGGAGGGGAGGGCAGAGTACTAGAGAAAACAGGTGAGAACGTTAAAAGCTGCTTCAACTGCTGTAATGTCCCGATCTTGCGATTTACGTAACAGTTACAGAAAGACACTAGTTTTTCTTCGTACATTTCGCTGTAACTATACGGAATTATTTCTCTTTTCAGTCCAAACAGTGATTTAAGAAGAAGAACCACTGGTAACCAAGGGTACACAGAAGGCAATATCCATCGTTTAAG
The DNA here is from genome assembly GCA_033675265.1 of Actinostola sp. cb2023. Taxonomy (NCBI): domain Eukaryota; kingdom Metazoa; phylum Cnidaria; class Anthozoa; order Actiniaria; family Actinostolidae; genus Actinostola; species Actinostola sp. cb2023. Next base: position 106,632 of record JAUJYZ010000857.1, on the reverse strand, counting down.
AAACCAAGATGATGACGATGATGACAATAATACATGGAATGGAAACTCTACCCAACAAATGTAGTGTAGTAATCGAACTACATTACTGAGCACCACAATCAGTGATTGGGAAGGCTGAGAACAGTGGTGGGCCAATGGCCCATCAATTGCTACATTTATGGCCCATAAATTTTCTAAAGGGGCCATCACTCAAAAATAATGTGCCATTTTAGTGTTGTTTATTTAATTAGCCTTACTGCGCACAATCGCGCTCGCTCTTAAAACCGGAAGTCAAAATGGCCAAAAAACTTTTTTTTCGAAATAGTATCCATGTTTTCCTTTTTTGATATCTAAAATAGCTTTCTGAACATGTTTTCGATTTTCAACGGCTTTTTGATATTGAAAAGCGCAAAAAGCAGCGGTTATTAAAGAAACGAACTCTCATTATAGTACCCAGTCTCCCCTGGGAATTCAAAATGGCGGCCAAATTTTCGATTTTTACGGCAAAATATCTCCGAAACGAAGACGTGGACCCACTTTTTTTTTCTTGCTTAAAATCTAGGTGCGATAAAGATCTACAACATTTGAAGAAAAAAAAGACATGGGAAAGACTGACATCATTTTTTTCAAAAAAAAATACGCCCCTCCACGGATTCGAATGACGCACATAAAAATTTGACGGCAACGCACGAATTAAAACCTTCACAAATACTTTTTACGGCAAAATATCTCCGAAACGAAGACGTGGACCCACTTTTTTTTTCTTGCTTAAAATCTAGGTGCGATAAAGATCTACAACATTTGAAGAAAAAAAAGACATATGGGAAAGACTGACATCATTTTTTTCAAAAAAAAATACGCCCCTCCACGGATTCGAATGACGCACATAAAAATTTGACGGCAACGCACGAATTAAAACCTTCACAAATACTTTGGAATGCCAGTTTTTGAATTTATATTTAATCAATTATGTTAACTATAAATAAATTCAAATGTCAGATAAAATTTAATAGAATTTGAAGAACGTTTTCATGTAATTTTGATGTCAGTGTTCATTTGACACGATTACCGTACTTATCATAATTTGCGCGGCGTCTTTCTCTTCAAAATCATCAGTTTTGCTCAGCGTGTAGCTCAAAAACGAAGACTTATCTCAGTTTTTTTAACTCTAATACGATAGAGTATCTTTATGCCAAGTTTCAGAAAATTGACATTATATATATGAACTTCAAGTGCCAAAATATACGCAAAGCACGAGGATGAACCATTGGCGCCCGTAATATAAACAGTCAGAGGTCATTTGGTGACAATAACATCGAACAAAAACACCGCCATTTTTGATTAATTATCGTTTCTCATTCGAAAGAACTTTGAAGCGGATTTCGCAATTTAGTTTCAGGTTCCTAAGATAAGAATCTCGGAAATTGTAATGCGCCCATAAGGCCCCAAAGAAAACATTTTTTTGCGCCGTACGATCTAAAAACGTGCCAATGGCGCACGTCCTTCCCAATCACTGCCACAATGTTGTGTAACGATTGAAGAATTGACTGTGAAATCACTCCCAGTGAAGGTTCTTGTAAAATGCTGAAAAAGAAATTACAGAAATTGTTCTTGAAAGCGTCAATGTTGTGCTTCCTTTCTCCGTCAACCATGAATCCAGCACAGAAGTCTCTTCATTGTTGTGTAAACCTGCTCTTGAAGATGACGCCCAAGACGGCTACAGTAGAAACCCGCTAACTTCGAACTTTCATATAAAGACCGACGCAAACGCTCACAGCATTTCGTTTCGTGATCGTTGGATCCGAAACGATGAACACCCATCATACCCACAATCGATGAACAGCCATCATAGTATCGTCCCACAATCGATGAACAGCCATCATAGTATCGTCCCACAATGCAACCAATCAACACCCATCATAGTATCACCCCACAATCAATCAACACCCATCATAGTATCACCCCACAATCAATCAACACCCATCATAGTATCACCCCACAATCAATCGACACCCATAGTATCACCCCACAATCAACATCCATCATAGTATCACCCCACAATCGATCAACACCCATCATAGTATCACCCCACAATCAACACCCACCATAGTATCACCCCACAATCGATCAACACCCATCATAGTATCACCCCACAATCGATCAACACCCATCATAGTATCACCCCACAATCAACACCCACCATAGTATCACCCCACAATCGATCAACACCCATCATAGTATCACCCCACAATCAACACCCACCATAGTATCACCCCACAATCGATCAACACCCATCATAGTATCACCCCACAATCAACACCCATCATAGTATCACCCCACAATCGATCAACAGCCATCATAGTATCACCCCACAATCGATCAACTCCCATCATAGTATCACCCCACAATCGATCAACACCCATCATAGTATCACCCCACAATCGATCAACACCCATCATAGTATCACCCCACAATCTATGAACACCCATCATAGTATCACTCCACAATCGATCAACACCCATCATACTTTGTACTTACCGTCTTGTCTTGTTTTTTTTTGCCGATTTTAGGTAACCCCTCCCCTTACCCTACTGAAGAGAGAGATTTTTGGAGTGTGTCTCGCATCAATAATTCAAGCAACTTATTTACTTTCGAACGTCAAGAAAGTCCCAATTAATTTATGAGCACAATGTTGTTTCAACCTTGAATACCTCGAATCAACCTTGATAAAATTCCACTCGGAAAATAAATCTCTCACAAATAAACTAAGAACAAACAGAGTATGATACGTGAATTTGTTTTAGGTCCCGTCCACACACTACTCGCATCGTTTTTATATTTAACAATTATTCCACTCGATCTCAGTCGTCGAACGTGGCTGATTAACTCGGCTCTATTATACAGACAACCACTGGATTGTAAATATGTTTTCGATAAAAGTAATGTTTATTTCCGCTTTTCGTACAGAACATTTCCGCCATGCATGCGTACAACGTGGTACAACACAACCAGGCGATAACATGTTTACCAAACGTTTCTTGATCGATGAAATCCAAGTTTTAAACTGAGGCTTCTGTGCTACTTTATCTTCCAAAAATGTTGTCTGGATCCGGCACACCAAAAGACTTCGAAAACATACTAAAGGATTGAGAAATACAAGTTCAAAGCCGAAATTCTTGAAATCTTGGACAATGCTGACTTTCAACGTGGATATTCTTTTACTATTACCAGGTAGTTCTAGACATATCTGGTTCTTTTTCTCATTATTTGGTACACATCCTACATTTGTATAATCGATATCATGGGAATGATATTTGTTTCGCGTGACGGTTGGGTTTTCAATATGTATTTGTTTTTGTTTAACAAAAACAAATATATTGAAAACCCAAACGTCACGCGAAACAAATATCATTCCCATGATTATTCAAATGTATGATTTCTTTGTAAAAATATCAGTCAACAAATGTCATTTTTTTCGTCCCGACTGATCTGAACCATGTAAAAAGCAATTTTCATTGCCACAAAACATTTTAGTTTTATATGTACTCAGTTAGTAGTTTATTCGATCTACTTTTAATTATTGAGAATCTATCGAGAAGAAAAGGAAATCTTCGCTCGTAAATGTAGAAAATTGTTCGGCCATTTTGACAGATTTACTATATACTCACGGTATATTTAGTAAATAAACCCCTTCTGGCGGCTGGTATATCGGCTGATAATGTCCGCGGCTGAGAGATGGTCCGAAAAATGAACAGTTGGCCGCGAAATCTCTCGGCCAAGGACATTATCAGCCGATATACCTGTAAGCCAGAAAGGGGTTTATTTATTTTATAACCCTTTGATAAATTTTCTACGTCGACTTCAATGATGAAGAAACCGAAACAAAATGACGGATGAAGAAAACAAGTTTCGATCGAGTTCAAATATCCGTTCCGTTTGAGATCTTTTCATGTGTAAACTTCTAAAAACGAAAATAAAAGATTGATAGTTTTTGAAGCTTTTTCAGTGGTTTTCTTGATATTTTGGGTTTTATTTGAGTGACTTTTTGGGCGCCGATTTTGACGTTTGTTCGTACGTAGTTCAACGGGATCGAAAAATTATAAAAATACCTCAAATACCTGTCGTATCAGCCCCAAAAAGGAACAAGTACACCACATGTATGTTGTACAAGCTAATTTACCTATTAAAAATACATTACAGTCTTAAAAAAGTGCAGATAATTTCATTTTTCTCCAAAGTGGGGGATATCATCTCAAAACTGGGGGATATTACCTGACAGTCTGTCCAGTGAAATCGTACCACGTGACCCGTTTTAACCAATGGGCGCGCGCGAAAATTTATCGATGGGTTATAATTTCCTATAACCTCTATTTATTATCCAACTATACATAGACGAGTAAAAATATCGCGCGAGTAGGACTGGAGCGAGTAAAAATATCCAGCGATATTTTTACTCATCTATTTCGCGCGCGCACTTTTATATAAATATCGTTCACGGGATGAGTGTATTTTTCGCATCACAAAAGGGTTGGATAATAAATAACTTATTTCACATTTTAGTGTGTAGTAAGGCTGGAAATTTTTACTTGTCTTTGTATGCAGACTCGTAAAAATATCCAGCCGTACTACACACTAAAATGTCAAATAAGCTGTATTTATTATATTTTTTTGTCAAAGAACGCACGAAATATGCACAAGAACGCGCGAAATATGGGACCGTATTTTGGGTAGTTACTTCAAACTGGCTTTCCAATCATTCATGCAGAATCGTGCGATGAAAATTAACCAATCAGTGTGCGAGAATTCTACATTGGCTAGCGCGCGCTCGTACAGAGATTTCCAAGTTTTCACTGTAATTTGTTGTTTTTCTTTCACTAGAATAGCAGCTAGTTTCTTTGACAAAAAAATATAATAAACAACTTATTAGTCGGCTAAGCATCTAATACGGCTGTGAATTTTTACTCGTCATGTATTTTGGCTCGCCTTCAAATGACTCGTAAAAATACACAGCCGTATTAGATGCTTAGCCGACTAATAACCTCTATTTATTATACTACTATTACGTAATTTTACCTTGTAAGGTCAAGAGAACTCGAAAAATATGGAGCCGTATTACCATACTAAAAGCCGTATTACAATAGTTCTAAAAGCCGTATTACCATAGTTCTAAAACCGGTTTCACTGCAAAGTTTTGAACATTTTTTGACGTCAAATCCATTGTCAATAAGAGTACAGACAATGAAAAACCGCTTGCGATTTCTTTTTTACAACAACAAAGTCAAAAAATCATCCAAAAGCAAGGATAAAGTTTGAAAGAAAAACCGTTTCAAGCGCGCGCTGGCTCCGTGCGCGAGCGATTCGTCATTCTATGTGTCTGTTATTGTAAAAGAGCGCGCGGACCTTGAAATTAAAGGTTTTGAAATAATTATTAGATAGTTTACTTAAAAACGGACAATTATGTTTTCGTTCAAAGTAGTATAATAAATAACTTATTTGGGGTTTTTCCCGTAATACGGGCTGATATTTTACTCGTTACTCGCATTTTTCCTCGTCCCTTCGGGACTCGGAAAAATACATTCGCAACTCGTAAAATATCAGCCCGTATTACGGGAAAAACCCCAAATAAGATCTAATTATTATATTTTTGTCAAAGAACGCACGAAATATGCACAAGAACGCGCGAAATATGGGACCATCTTCAAATTAAACTGGCTTTCCAATCATTCATGCAGAATCGTGTGATGAAAATTAACCAATCAGCGTGCGAGAAATTCACAGTTTTGGCTAGCGCGCGCTCGTACAGAAATTTCACTGAAATTTGTTGTTTTTCTTTCACCAAAATAGCTAGTTTCTTTGACAAAAAATATAATAAACAACTTATTAGTCGGTTAAGCATCTAATACGGCTGTGAATTTTTACTCGTATACAGACCTCCCGCTATAGGCCTGAGCACAAAAAACCGGATTTTTTTGGGGATTTTTAGAAGGTCAAAAGATTTTTAGAAAATCTTGGGATTTTTAGAAAATTTGGAGATTTTTAGATAATTTTTCATAAACCATAGAAGCTAGACCGCAAGGATGGATGAGAAATCAGTTCATGAGCCACATTACATACAGATATATTCAGGCAATTTTCTCGTAGTTTTGAAGGTATATGAGCTATTTAACTAAGATCCTACAAGTCTGGATAAAAAGGTCGATTTGACGACGTTATTTGAGAGTTTTAATTTCCCAGAATTCCTTTTGGTCATAACTTTCATGATTTTCGACCCGACAACGATTATGCAATTAGCTTTATTGTATGGTAGTTTTGATTTTCTTGACTACTTCAGTAACTACAATGTATTGATCGAGCTGTTTCCCCCATTGTTTTAAAATACTTCCCATGTTTCCAATACTAGCTGAAGAAAAAACAGCAAAAAGAGCAAACTGCAGTCGCTGTAGCAGAACTTGTGAAGCACGAGGCTGAGCCTGAAGCTTTTCAAAAATACCCGATTTAAAATATATATATGTGGAGAATTTTTGAGATTTTTAGCACTTTTTCGGGATTTGTAGAATTTTTTCGAGATTTTTATGGGATAAAATGGGATTATCCGGATAGATTTTTAGACCATTTTTCGGGATTTTTGTGCTCAGGCCTACCTCCCGCTCGGTTAATAAGACCTAAGTAATGTGGCTCATGAACTGATTTCCCATCCATCATTGCGGTCTCAGCTTCTATGATTTATGATTTTCAACCCGACAACGATTATGCAATTAGCTATATATAACTGGGGGATATTACCCGACATCCGTCTAGTGAAATTGTGCCACGTGACCCGTTTTAACCAATGGGCGCGCGCGACAATTTATCGATGGGTTATAAGAGCTGATAGCCTAGTTTTAGCGAACCAATCAGAGCGCGTGATTGCTCATATCCAGTGATTGAAGGGAATCGAAAACAATCAGCTCATTACCAGAAACAATAGGAAAACGCAGGTTAGTGTTTCAGTGTGGACGTGGTCTTGGACCCCGTTTGAAAACGCATACTTTTGAAAACGCATACTTTTTTATGCGTTTTCACTCCTGGTTGTGGCTACTGCGCTTGCGCAGCCACTATTGCCATCGTCTGAGTTTTCCGAAAGTAAATAAGTAAGTAACAATAGATAAACTTCGGAACCAATCATTGCCATCGTCTGAGTTTTCCGAAAGTAAATAAGTAAGTAACAAATATAGATAAAATTCGGAACCAATCACCACCCAAGTAGACAAATCTGGCTGATAGATAAAGTTCGGAACCAATCACCACCCGAGTAAAGAAATCGCCCTATCACTTCGTATTACCGAGAGCGAGCCGAGAGCGGCGTACGTGCTCAACCGATTGCTTGCTCATGATTGTCTGCATCGAGTTTCATCGAGTCGTTTTAATAATTTAGTTTCAGAAAATTCACAAATATTATTTATCACAGCTTTCATTCTGTCTTTCTAAACGGTCAGATGAAAGGTTCTGTAAGTGTTATTCAACTTTTAGGCCGATGTTTACGTTTATCTATGAATGCGCTGCATAATCGCGTCTGGAATGCCAAGAATTTGTCTCAGTTGCTGGTTGAAACGTACATGTGATTCTTTAAAATCGTCTAATCAACAGATTTCCCAATGTCCATTTCGGTCTCAGCTTCTATGTTCAATGATTTTGAAAGGGTCAACGTTTGTGCAAATAGAAATATAGCAGTAGCCACATGTACCCCTAAAGGGCCGTTTACACGGGCGATTTTTATCGGGATTTTGTCGGCGATTTTATCGCCGCGAAGTTGCACAAAATTTCGAGCATGTTCGAAAATACAGCGATTTGGCAGTGCAATTTTATCGCCGCTAAATCGCCGGTAGTTTACACGAGCGATTTGTGGTTGCAATAAAATCGCCGATACTGAATCGCCGACAAAATCGCCCGTGTAAACGGCCCTTAAGGGTACCTATTTTTTTTACCGAGCATCCACACTAAAACGATCGAAAACCGAGATGATTATCTATGAAAACGGAGATTTTCGAAAATGCTTTCCAAAGCGAAGACTTTTGAAAATGCAGGTCTATCGTTTTAGTGTGGACGGCAAAAACGGAGCTTTTCATAAATGCTTACGTCACAACCGGAGCTTTTCAGAAGCTCTACGTCACAACTCAGCCCCAGTTTCCCGCGGGAATAGCCGATATGAACAGAAAAAACGTCCGAGCAGAGCCTGGTGACGAAAACATCTTTAGATCATGGTTTTCATCCCCCAGTGTGGACGGTCGACGCAGTGGGCGCATAGCCTTGAGTCATGCTTGCGTCTCATCATCGACTAATATGCGCAAATATGTGACCAAACACATTTAAGGATATGGTATACGTTCGCGCGGTCTCAGAACTCGAATTTGCTTTTCTTAGCTTATCAGCAAGAAAATATTACAAACTATGATTTGGTGAAAACATTTTCTAAATCCGAATTTTTCTTTTTGAGTTATGGACGAAAATGTGCTCCGTCGAATAATATCAACAAGACGCTCAATGAGCGTTCACTCGGGCATTGTGAAAAGGAAAATGTCAGTTGTTCGAGGAAGTACTTGAAAATGAATGCCAGTTGGTTGAAGAACAAGGACAATGTCAGCTGCGCGAGGAGAGACCTGACAATGACTGACAGTTGCGTGACGAGGGAGACTATGTATATACATGTATGTGTCGAGTTCATTTGATTTGCCTTTGAGTTCATTTGATTACCTTTTGACTTTGAGTTCAATTGATTTGATTTTGATGAGTTTGTGTAAAGGCCCCCTCTCTAGCTTCAGATCCCGAAACGTCGAGTTTGGAATCGAGTTCGGGTTCGAGTTACGGTTCGAACGTCGAATAAAACAAGGACATCTTCTTCAATACAATATAATTTCTCTGACGTCATGACAATCAGTGACAGTTGAGTGACGAGGGAGACTATTAGTCCGGTGAGTACGAACATGATACGTCTTGAGGTTGCATAGGTCAGATGGTTCCGATAACGGCCTCGCGTTTGTTTTTAAAAAAATATATTTTAAGCGAGCTTCTAGTCCTTTTACCACTTCTAGTCATTGAACGATGAACTAGAATCCTGACCTTTTAATAGCTTGAAGATCTACAGCTGCTTTCAAAACTAAGATTCATAATCTACTTGAGTCCTGTGTCTCCTTTATCTTTTCAAATCTGCGGAGTAATCTTGAAACTCCGGATACGATTAAATACGTCGCATACTTTCGTCATTCTTTAACCGACTAAAAAAACTACGACTACTACTACCGAAATCCGCATTTTCTAACTCGGGCGGCCTGCGGCCTGGGCCCGAGTAACAAGCACGAAATGTGTCAACTAATTAACACTTGCTGGGCACTGTACTGTTGATGGCGCGCGAAAGAACGTCCGGGAATTTGAATTTCCGTAGTGTTGTGATAAAAAGTTCAGTTCGAGAGCAAAGCGTCTTGCCGTCTATATTAGTTTATACATTTTAGAAGTCTCGTTCGTTGGCTTCTTGAGGCTTGTAGAACCAGTTTGTCAGGAGTTTGCTGGCTCAATTAGTTTATGATGACCTCAGTGACCTCATAACGATTCTGATTGGATAAGGTGTCCCAGCCGGAAATGGCGGAAATGAGGTGTCTTTTGTTTACACAACTTTGGAAGCTTATTTCTCCTAAGTATATTTTGCCGTGAAGCTCGACATAAACGTGAATTAATAGGGTATCTAGAAACGTCTAATTTCCACGAAATTTGGCAGACACCATCTTTGGTATTCGATCTCAAAAAGCGTGTCGGGGATTGTTTGATTTCGCTTTAGATTTCAAGTTATTAGCGTTCATATTACATCAACTCGAAAAATATCTAACATCAAACTTCGAATGCTTGTCATTTTTTTTAGGAATCAAATATCGAAAATCCCCGACACGCTTTTGGAAAACAATACCTGGTGATAGAGATTCAGCATTCAGATTCAGATTTGACCGTAACTGGAGCGCTGGTAATTCGATTTTATGAAAGCGTCCATTTTTTGGAATCGGGCCTTCTTTCTCAATGGGATTAAAACTTTTACGATTTTTTATTATTTCATGGCTTTCTACAGTTCTTAAGCTTTACTATGATATATAGTTTTATAGTTAAGAAATATAAAACAGTTTTCCGTTTTATATACTCTGATCTAAACACGCGGGATGTTGGGAGAACACGAGAGAAGCGTAGGAAACCACGACGCGAAGCGGAGTGGTTTCCAGCTTCTCAAGTGTTCTCCCAACATCCCAAGTGTTTAGATCAGAGTATATAAAACGGAAAACTGTTTTATATTTCTTTTATAAAATAACTACAATGATTTCTTTTTGAAAAAAACGTTTATTTACGCGAGATTCTACTGATCAAATTTGTAATTCTCCCGAAAAGCATCAGAAATCGCCCATCGTCCAATCAAATCTCGCGAAAGAAATCAAAATGGCAAGCGACTCGACAACTTTTATCTCTGCCGTTTCGCCGTTTAATAAGAGTTTTGACAGGAAAAACGTTTTGAAGAATGCTATTTTCTGTCAGAAAATTAAAGAAGAATGCTTCTTACGGCTTCCTTTATCAGTTTGTGTATCCTGTAAGAAAAGCTGAGCTAATGAAGACGAATCGCCAACTTTTTGCCGAAATATTTGACAACTAGATCAGTAGATGAATGAGCACGAAGTCAGGTAGCCAAATATCCACAGTTTTGTCGTATTTTTAAATCTTTTCAGCGTTTTTCTCGACAAGAATGTATACACGATGGACGTTTTTGAGACATTTGACAATATCTTTTCTCTTTGATATATTTTACTAGAGATATTGTCCGGCGAACAGCTTGTCAATTTGTAATTGTAGCTACAAGAATCGCTCTGTTTTGTGAGTAAGAGTTTATATTAAATACGGCTATCGTTGCTTGGTATTTTCAGTCGTTAACTGACTTGACAAACTATAGAACTCATAGAACGGTTAGTATGTGATTGAGAAAACTGAGCAGTTAGATTATTTAGTTCTCTTCGTTTATATTGTGATTTGTCGACAAAAGTGGACGATTCGTCGCCAGTTTTTGGTGTATTTAAAACTCAATTCTTGCAAGTTTTCAGTTTCAAAACAGCAAAATCACATCTAGATAGAACTTGAACTTGAGAAAACAAGAAAAACTAATTATATGGCTTTCGTTGAAAATATGTTTATTAAATAAAACATGTTTAACAGCAGAAAAACAAATATTTGGTGTCGATCAAATCCACTGCATCGCTTCAAGGTCGTTCAAGGTCATGACGTAGCGTGTTTATATACTCTCATCTAAAACGGTGTTTTGACCAATGAGAGCGCGCGTTATATCTAAATTATTTTATAAATAGCCTTTTGTGTTGCGTACAGAATTTCTGAAGCGCATGACACCCGCGAACGTATACCATATCCTTAAGGATTTATCATTTTTGATACTTCTTAATCAATCATCGATTTTACTAGAGCTGGTGTACCCTGCGAGCAGAGGTTTTTTTCTACTCGCCCAGGAGAGCGACGAGAAAACAAACCTCTGCCGGCACCCGCGACTATTTCTGTTGAGCATGCGTGAACGTGACGTAACAAGACAGGTAGCCCAAGCAGTATACTTTTAAAATTGTCTCAAAATGTAAAATTTGCTCAATAAACTGACATTGACACATTTATTTACATTTATTTTGTGGTCTTTTGAAGGGCCGGAGCCATTTTGTGGTATTTTTAGCCATCTGAATCCTCCCCGTGAAAAATGACCGAAGGCAGGAAACTTTCATGGCGAGTGCCTCTCACTCAAATGCTTTCAACTCCGTAGAAAATTCACCCGAAGACCTATCATCCCGAAAGCCAGTTAGATCGATAACTTTGCTTTCCATCCATACCTAATTTGTCGAGAGATAGTCTCGATTCGAGCGAGAAATTCACGATAATCCAACAAAATATCTACCCAAATCGCCTTCAAGAAATAAACGGTACGTGACTCTCGCCTGTCATGTGCAAGATGACGTATGTGTCAAAAACCAGTTTTAACTGGTTTTTAATCCGATAACCCATAATTTTTTACATCCAGAAATGTGGATGTAAATAATCGGGTGCCGGCAGAGGTTTGTTTTCTCGTCGCTTTCCTGGGCGAGTAGAAAAAAACCTCTGCTCGCAGGGTAGAGCTGGTGTGTAGTAATAGGCTAAAACTACTTCTGTAGACGTTAGAAATAACTTAAGAAGCTCGAGTTCGCGCTAATAGAGCGTTTTGTTTAATAACAAACTCTTTCAACTAAACAATCTCTAGCTACAACAATCTATAATAATTAAATTATTTAAAAATGTCAACTGATTTCATTCATATAAAACGCGTAATACCACAAACAGAATCATATTCCTGTGAATTGAAGATGGTTTCTTTTGATATTTAATAGCTTTGCTATCAAAACGTGCAGACTGCTATCTACACCCCCTCCCCTCCCCCCCCCCCCCCCCCTCCCCCTCCCCCTTCCCCCCCCCTCCCCCCCTCCCCCCCCCCCTTCCCCTCCCCCCTCCCACAGGGAGGACAAGCCGGTAGTACATGTATCAGAGCGTTGGACGTTGTTCTGTGTAGACTGAATGTACATAATTACGCAAGCAATCAGCTGTGTCGAGTAGAACGCCTGTCATGGCTTGGTCGATAAGATACTGAGGCAACCAACCCTGCATTAATAAACCAAAGAAACTATAAATGATGAGATAAAACAAGACCGTAAAGTTCCGAAAGTAGCGAGGTCGTTACTTTCGGATTTAGCAACCTTAGGTAACTGTTACTTTCGGGGGGTCGCTACTTTCGGGGGGTCGCTACTTTCGGAACTTTACGGTAGAGCAGGAGGGGTTAGTGGTCCCCTGGGACAATAACATCTGTTCTATTCATCCAGCCAGAAGTCTTCCCAGAAAAAAAATTCCCAGGAGAGAAAATATCAGAAAAAATTTTCCCAGGAGAGAGAATATTTCCTAACCAAAAAAACAAACACACACAAAAAAAAGGTGCTCAAATAAGGTACTTTTTATAAAATTAAACAATTCCCAGGTAGAGAAATATTTCCTATCCACATAACCTAATATATATTCTGTATATTTCATATTTTTATGGGATAATAGTTCAAATTACTAACTTTAATAGAATATATTTTTCACAGGAACCTATAATTGTTCCATATAATATACAAATAGTCAAATGCGAAACTCATCTTAGGTTTCCCAGGAAAGTACTGGTAGAACAGTTATTTCACAGAACAGACACCATTAACCCCTCCTGGTAGAGGTTTATGTAATACTCACCTTTAAATCTGTATTTACCATCATAACAAATTCTGTCTTTCCATGATAACCGGCTTTCTCAGCAAACGACCAACCACCTGGATGATTTTCACCTCTGTATAAACAAAACAAAGACAACAATTGAATTTCTCCCAGACCTTCGTTCCCAGTCCCTTTAGTGCTAAGCCGAGTGCTGTACCTGACGTATTGTTTGACTGTTGGCATCTGGTTGTATTCCACACTAACATTACACGAGAAATAGCCGTTCCCGCGCTTTTGCCAGTGACGTAGATTGACAAAGTCTCTGAAAATTAAAAGAAATCAAGAAGATAAATACATTACAAATACAGTTGAACCCCGGTATCTCGAACTCGGTTATCTCGAACCCCCCGTTTCCCATTTCCCTTGGGTCGTTTTTTCAGTCGATTGCTATCGGTTATCTCGAACGCCCGCTATCTCGAACACAAACCCATTTCCCTTGGGTCGTTTTTACAGTCAATTGCTATCGGTTATCTCGAACCCCCGCTATCTCGAACAATTTATCGATTCCCATGGGAGTTCGAGATAACGGGGTTCTACTGTATGTCATTTTTAAAATCAAAACTTGAAAAAGAAAGCACTGACCTGCTAGAGACCATTCCCCCCGCGGCCTCAGCTGTGACGTTGTAACATATATCTGTACACTTGTCTATTTTATGCAATACCTGAATATACACATTAATTTATGTTAGGTGGTTTGTATTTACCAACCACGAAAAGGGAAGGGGCTAGGTAGCATCTACTGAGACAGACTACTAGTACTCGGTAGGCTCACTCTTTGTCAAATGAAACAAAAAAGAGACTTTTGAAAGACGTTGCACAGCGGATAAACATTCAAACTTCATCAGCCTGATTTTCACAAGCGGATGACGCAAGCATAAATGAAGCATAAGAATTTGTATGATACACTTGTGTTGTTCCCTAAATCAGGGAACAACACAAGCATAATCGCAAGAATTAGACACATTTGATCCTTAATATGCTTTTGTGCTTATGATTTTGTGCTTTAATATGCTTGCGTCAGGCACGTTTTTACAGTGAAGTAACGCCTCTTGTACTTGCGCTTATGTTATGTCATTGAATCGGGGCGTCGCTAGTGATAACCAGGCTATAATGTCGGCAAAACCATGCATGTGTTGTTATTCAGAACAAAACGTGCAATTCAGATCTCTTTGCATAAGTGTAAACTTACTCTAGATTCTATAACTGATGTATTCCATTTAGAACCGTCTTCTACATGTAGAACTATCATAGAAAATACAACTTCAGGCGGAGCATCAATGGAACACTGCAAAGGTCAAATACACATCAGTGTGTCGTGAAGGGAGTGCAAACTTGTGGACATGTCAGTACCTGCACTTTAAACAGCTTTCCTGTATCTTGAAGAAAACAGCTTTCTACGACGATGTCATTCTATAGATACAGAGAGAGAATGTTAGAAAGGACGCTAGCCTGCACTCAGGGTGGTAAAGGGGGGGGGGGGGGGTACCCATCACGAATCACGAGCCTTTTTTTATAAATTCACGGATCACGGACTTTTGAAAAGCCATTTCACAGATCACGAATTTTTAAAACTACCACGTCTCATATGAAGTTTTTTCAAAATAAATCGAAAACGAGCATGGTGACCCCCATTTTTTATTTGATATTTTTAATAAAATCGGTGCTGCGTATTATATATCAAAAAATGAAAGAAAGTTTATTGGCTAAATTTTGAAATATTTTGATGTGAGAAGAGTTAAAGCGTGCGATTTCTGGACGTTCGTAGAGGCGTATGTTTCATTAATATTTCAACAATCATAGTCATTCAATTACTTTGATTGATTTAATAGTATAGCATAACTAGTAAACGAATTATATGTACATTATGTTGTAAGGAAGTACTTTGAACCGAGAAAAAAGGGTTTTGATTACAACTTCCGGTTGCTATCACACTTCGCAATAAAACCTATAAATTGATATTTTGAAAGAGCATCTAGCATGAAAACGAGCATGGTGACCCCCTATTTTTATTGCAGTTTTGAAACACCCTGGGTATGTCAAATAACTATACGAAGTTTCAGATCAAATTTATTTCAGCTTCTTTTTCTATGGAATCACCTTTTTAATAAAAGCATTTAGCCCTGAAGATGGGCGCTTAGCCCGAAAGCTTGGCAGTTTTTTATTAACACTAAGGATGAGGATACAAAATTGTTGTCACGACTTCCATAAAGTTTTATGCCAAATTCAAACTTAACTCAAAAGGTTGTGTATGTCAGTCTCCAGTTCTTAGGACTGGCTGTCACGTTTCACGAATCGGAACTTCGGTAATCACGAATCACAGCTCTCACAATTTGCAGATCACGAGTCACGGGCAAAAAGAGTTTCACGGGTCACGGCTCAAATTTTGGTCTTTTCCCGAAACACGACCTGAATTTAGGCTGAATCACGGATCACGGATTACCTAACAGAGCTCTTTCCGCTTTGCAGAGTGAGATGACATACCCAACAGAAAGGCAAAGTTGAAGGAATAACAAGCGATACCTTTTCTTTTTCATGTTTCCAGTCACCAGCACTATGCAGTAAATCCCATGCAATAGCAAAGACTTCTTTCGCCCTTTGTTTAAAGACGTTGTCCTGTAAAGGTAAGTCGTGATATAAAGCCGACACAGTTTCGCTCATTCACAGGGTCGGTCTTCGTCCCCGTTCACTTGTTGATAGATAACTCAGGGTAAAAATTGCTCCTACCCAAACAATCCCTAGCCTCCTTTGCAGACGTTTTAATTGTCCTGCTCTTCCAAAGGCAGCCGGTGAATACCGTTCCCGTGGAGAATCTGCGCTTTGGTTAAAAACTGTCGCCTTTTGTAATACATGTAAGTGGTTTGTGTATCAATTAAGAGTCGTTTTCGTACGAGTGGGAAGTAGCTACGGTACGGTTCGTGCCGTAGCGTGACCGTATCGCGCCATCATCATGCCATATCCAAGCATTCTGATTGGTTGAGCGATGATTTTGCACGTTGTGATTGGTTGAATACAATGTCTTCCGATTTCGTACCGTAGGTTTCCCACTCATAAGAAAATGACTCTAATGTCTTACCTGTGGTGACAATTCACTATCCATCGCTTCATCTTCGTCTTCACTTGGAATACGTGAGCCTTACAAAATATCAAAGTATTATTGTATGTTCATCAAGAGACCATTATATATTATATATTCTTACTAGGTGCCGATCCATAAGGTGTGTAAAATGATGAATGCTCAGTCAACCAGGTTCGAGTGTGATATGAACTAAAATAGAAAAAAAGATGCAAAACAGCACATTGATGGCGAACGTTATCTTTGGTTTCTGCCGATTTTCTTGGTTCAACCTTCTCATTAAATACCTTGAATTTTCATTTAACAGGGGTCTTCTTTCACCAGCCGCAGTCTCCATACTCTCTGTAGAAAAACGACTTTAAAATCAATCAACATATCACCCAGAGATGTGGTACCATAATCATACCACCCACAAGTATGTGTTTTGTTCACGCATGATTTTTGTGCAATTACTGTGAAGAAAACTGCGTCTGATACAACAACAACTACTACTACTACTAATAATAATAATACTTTATTTCTTAAAGAACGTATATCACTAGGTCTCAATGCTTTACAATAATTAAAAACTATAAAACAAATAAACTCTAGCCCATGACCTTGTTTCTTTCTCATCTCACTATTTTCTATCTAAACTTCACGTACCTGCTAAACTTCTGTTTTCAGCTTTTAATTCAGAAGGGATAACCTGAAACCAATTAGAAACTGAACCAGTCTAGATATAGCTTGAGAGTAGTGTGGGTTGTAGCATTCAGGTATGTCATGAGTAAAGTCAGCAACAATACCATCTACCCCAAGGTTTACTCCCAGGAGGGGGTACTCAGGGGTATCAGTGACAGGGAGGTGCAAAGACCTTTTGGGGGTTTGAAATTCACGGCTTGGGACTTTTTTGGGGTTAGCAATTTTCTGGTGGATTTTTTTGATATAAAGATTTTGGCAAGGACTTTTTGGGGGGTTGATAAAAATGATATCCTGCCGTTCTCGATTTTATGCGGAGAAAAAATGGACTTTTACGTTCTGAGCCGTTGGACTTTCTTGGGGTCTTGTTTTTGTGTAATGGACTTATTTTGGGTTGTTTGGCCTCATTCGCACCTCCCCATCACTGATACCCCTGAGTACCCCCCTGGGGGTTTACTGGTATAATAGTGACAGGCTGCGAGATGCAAGGACTTTTTGGATTTGGTCAGTTGGAGCTGGGTCTGGAAGGGGTTTTGCTCGACTCAGGAATTGACTTGAATTGAGCGTGTGATTCATGTAAAAAAATGTACATGCTAAGATCTATATCTATGTAATGGCCTTTCTGGTGGGTTTAACATTTTGGCTTCATTTGCACCTCCTTGTCACTATTATACCTGCCATCCAGGAAAGTAGCTACAAAGAACTTATTGAGCTGCATGAAAATCCACCTTTACTCTCCTACTTGACAGAGAGGCATACATACCTTGAAGTCCAAGAGCCAAGCCTCTGACCAACACAAAACAAAAGACATAATGACCACTATGTATGCCATGGGATTTCCTTGAGACTTATCAAACTAAATAAAACGAAAATAATCAGATTAAAAGTTTACTTTTGTTCAACACACTTGTTCAATCATTAATGCCCAAACTACTTTACTGCATACTTGTTAGACTGTCATAATTGAATGGGATCACATCTGTATATATATACAAGCATGGAAATGCCGCATTTCCCTTTGCTAGTCCCTATAGTCCCAAGTCTCTATAGTCCCTAGTTCCTATAGTCCAAATTCTCTATATTCCCAAGTCCCTATAGTCCCTAGTCCCTAGTCCCTATAGTCCCAAGTCTCTATAGTCCCTAGTTCCTATAGTCCCAAGTCTCTATAGTCCCTAGTTCCTATAGTCCAAATTCTCTATAGTCCCAAGTCCCTATAGTCCCTAGTCCCTATAGTCCCAAGTCTCTATAGTCCCTAGTTCCTATAGTCCAAATTCTCTATAGTCCCAAGTCCCTATAGTCCCTAGTCCCTATAGTCCCAAGTCTCTATAGTCCCTAGTTCCTATAGTCCAAATTCTCTATAGTCCCAAGTCTCTATAGTCCCTAGTTCCTATAGTCCAAATTCCCTATAGTCCCAAGTTCCTCTTCTCTAGTCACTAGTCCCTAAAGTCCATAGGTCCAAGTCCCTATAGTCCCAAGTCCCTATAGTCCCAAGTCTCTATAGTCCCTAGTTCCTATAGTCCAAATTCCCTATATTCCCAAGTCCCTATACTCCCTATAGTCCCAAGTCCCTATAGTTCCAATTCCCTATAGTCCCAAGTCCCTACTATATTCCCAAGTCCCTCTTCTCTAGTCCCTAGTCCTTATAGTCCCAAGTCCCTCTTCTCTAGTCCCAAGTCCCTATAGTCCCAAGTCCCTATAGTCACTAGTCCCTACAGTCCCGATTCCCTATAGTCCCAAGTCCCTCTTCTCTAGTCACTAGTCCCTAAAGTCCATAGTCCCTCTTCTCTAGTCCCTATAGTCCCTAGTCCCTATAGTCCCAATTCCCTATAGTCCCAAGTCCCTATAGTCCCAAGTCCCGATAGTCCCAAGCCCCAATAGTCCCAAGTCCCTATAGTCCCAAGTCCCTATAGTCCCTAGTCCCTATAGCCCATAGTCCCTCTTCTCTAGTCCCTCTGGTTCCTGTACAAAGGATGCCGGACTTACTGCATATAAGAAAACTTTGGTCAGGAGAAATCCAGTGCTCAAGGCAGTCGTAATCTGTAGAAATTAAAGTACATACTGTAGTATAAATAGGGGTGTCGAATGGTCAATGCGAGACTTTGCGAGACTCCAAGTCAAGGCATATTTTTGCGAGCCCGAGACGCTTTTTCTCCAAATTCCTTTGTTTTCAAAATTCGAGATTCTGAGACAGCTTTTGGTGAAAAAACGAGACTTCGAGACCTGCGAAATTTGACCGAAATTTTGCGAGACTAGGACTTTTTGCGGGACCATTTGACACCCCTATCAATGGATGTATTGTGTCAAGTGACATCTACACCAGTTAGCACTCTATCTTCCTACATTAACCTTGTCATGACCTTAGCAGACTGGCTTTGCATTATAAACATCTACAGTGCACTTGCCAGATTATCTGCCTGTTTGTCTATAAATACATACTGATACTGTAATCTACAATGTATATACAAAAATAACCACATTGTGTACATATATATCCCACATCTTGTAAACACACATACAGTATACAGCCCCAATGTACATTAATGTATCCAAGGAATATACTATCAGTGGCAGAACACAATTACATTTGAGTACATGTATTATTATACTTACAGCTATTGCATACCACTGCCGACTATGAAACAGAGCATAAACCAAAAGTAGAACAACCATTCTCCATAATGACAAAAGCTGAAATGATAATGAATGATTATTCACAAGACATCATCCAAACTTCAAAAGTAGAAAAAGAAACACATATGTGTGTATATTGTCAGCAACATTCAAAACCTTCAACTTAGATTATGCCACAAAAAAAGATTGGGTTCCCTGTGTAGATATGTGGGTGTGTGCCATGGAATAGGGTATGGGTTCCCTGTGTAGATATGTGAGTGTACTTCTCTATATATGTGTCATGGGATAGGGTATGGGTTCCCTGTGTATATATGTGAGTGTACTCCTCTATATATGTGCCATGGGATAGGGTATGGGTTCCCTGTGTAGATATGTGAGTTCCCTCCTCTATATATGTGTCATGGGATAGGGTATGGGTTCCCTGTGATATGTGTACTTCTATATGTGTCATGGGATATGGGTTCCCTGTATATGGGTTCCCTGTGTCATGGGATATATGGGTGTGTAGATATGTGTGTGTGTACTCCTCTATATATGTGTCATGGGATAGGGTATGGGTTCCCTGTGTAGATATGTGTGTGTACTCCTCTATATATGTGCCATGGGATAGGGTATGGGTTCCCTGTGTAGATATGTGAGTGTACTCCTCTATATATGTGCCATGGGATAGGGTATGGGTTCCCTGTGTAGATATGTGAGTGTACTCCTCTATATATGTGTGGGATGGGATAGGGGTATGGGTTCCCTGTGTAGATATGTGAGTGTACTCCTCTATATATGTGCCATGGGATAGGGTATGGGTTCCCTGTGTAGATATGTGAGTGTACTCCTCTATATATGTGTCATGGGATAGGGTATGGGTTCCCTGTGTAGATATGTGTGTACTCCTCTATATATGTGCCATGGGATAGGGTATGGGTTCCCTGTGTAGATATGTGAGTGTACTCCTCTATATATGTGCCATGGGATAGGGTATGGGTTCCCTGTGTAGATATGTGAGTGTACTCCTCTATATATGTGCCATGGGATAGGGTATGGGTTCCCTGTGTAGATATGTGAGTGTACTCCTCTATATATGTGTCATGGGATAGGGTATGGGTTCCCTGTGTAGATATGTGAGTGTACTCCTCTATATATGTGCCATGGGATAGGGTATGGGTTCCCTGTGTAGATATGTGAGTGTACTCCTCTATATATGTGCCATGGGATAGGGTATGGGTTCCCTGTGTAGATATGTGAGTGTACTCCTCTATATATGTGCCATGGGATAGGGTATGGGTTCCCTGTGTAGATATGTGAGTGTACTCCTCTATATATGTGCCATGGGATAGGGTATGGGTTCCCTGTGTAGATATGTGAGTGTACTCCTCTATATATGTGCCATGGGATAGGGTATGGGTTCCCTGTGTAGATATGTGAGTGTACTCCTCTATATATGTGTGCATGGGATAGGGTATGGGTTCCCTGTGTAGATATGTGAGTGTACTCCTCTATATATATGTGCATGGGATAGGGTATGGGTTCCCTGTGTAGATATGTGGATGTACTCCTCTATAATATATGTGCCATGGGATAGGGGTATGGGTTCCCTGTGTAGATATATATGTGTGTGTACTCATATGTGTCATGGGATAGGGTATGGGTTCCCTGTGTAGATATGTGTGTGTGTACTCCTCTATATATGTGTCATGGGATAGGGTATGGGTTCCCTGTGTAGATATGTGTGTGTGTACTCCTCTATATATGTGTCATGGGATAGGGTATGGGTTCCCTGTGTAGATATGTGAGTGTACTCCTCTATATATGTGCCATGGGATAGGGTATGGGTTCCCTGTGTAGATATGTGAGTGTACTCCTCTATATATGTGCCATGGGATAGGGTATGGGTTCCCTGTGTAGATATGTGAGTGTACTTCCTCTATATATGTGGTAGGGTATGGGTTCCCTGTGTAGATATGTGAGTGTACTCCTCTATATATGTGCCATGGGATAGGGTATGGGTTCCCTGTGTAGATATGTGAGTGTACTCCTCTATATATGTGCCATGGGATAGGGTATGGGTTCCCTGTGTAGATATGTGAGTGTACTCCTCTATATATGTGCCATGGGATAGGGTATGGGTTCCCTGTGTAGATATGTGAGTGTACTCCTCTATATATGTGCCATGGGATAGGGTATGGGTTCCCTGTGTAGATATGTGAGTGTACTCCTCTATATATGTGCCATGGGATAGGGTATGGGTTCCCTGTGTAGATATGTGAGTGTACTCCTCTGTGCCATGGGATAGGGTATGGGTTCCCTGTGTAGATATGTGAGTGTACTCCTCTATATATGTGCCATGGGATAGGGTATGGGTTCCCTGTGTAGATATGTGAGTGTACTCCTCTATATATGTGCCATGGGATATAATAATACTGTTGTTTATTATAATCAATCCTTGTTAGTCGCATATTCATGTACATGTCCATGTCCATGTAGTGATACAAAGATTAATTAATTAGCAAATGTATTGTCTTACCCCTGGGCTGGGAACTTTTATACTTAGTACTCACTACTGGAACTTTGTGTTTAAGTCTGGGATAGGGTAAGGGTTTTGAGATGTACCCAAAGTACTCTCCTCTCCCCCCTTCCTCTATGTTACACTATGTTGATGTTCCCTGTACTTACCACTAGATCAAAGAGTGATTGGTGTATGGTATAATTTATCACTTCTTTTTTTAAAGACTTTATTATTCCAGTTGTGAAAGCCTGTAATTTATTGCAAAGACATATCACAACACAAAGCCATACATGTATATCATCATACCACAGGCTTACCAAGCTCGAGGTGGGGTTCCTGTGTTGGTTGGGGTTCCTGTGGTGAGTTCTGTTCGCTAAACCATGTGAATTTGCCGTTTCTAGGCTGAAATGTTTTTAAAAGGGTTTTTAGGAGGTTTTAGTTTCCAATAAAGTGTCAAAACAAACGTCTTTATTTATCCTTCTTTCAGCTGTGTGTGTCGTTTCTTTGTACGAGGTGTTTTAAAGCGAGTTATTTGACATGAACAACAACAACAATGCTCAACAATAATTTTATTACCTAAAATTGTTTCTTTTTTACAATCAACATCAACATTAACATTTCCTGGTGGTGGGTTTCATGTCCATCATGCAGGTAAATTTACACAAAGCATGCAACTTTGAGCCGTCCGAACACTACCTCGCTACCATTTTTTCAAAGCTCTTACTCATCTACTTCGGGGATATGAAAGACCGATGATTAACCTATACCCTGGCCAAATTTAAGGTCGATCCATGTGAAATAAGTGATATATATTTTAGCTTTCTCCTAGGGATCTGCATTAGCCATTACCAAAACGAGCAGGGGACTGGGACCAAGTCCGTAAAACTAATTCAATAAGAAACTAGCAAAAATGGGCATCATTTTCTGAGAGAGCAGACCAAACTTAGCTAATCTGGAAAGTTTGGTGAACTTCGGCTTAACAATAACAATGCTAGAGGGCATCAAAGATGTCTATATTCCCATACAAACTCTGTAAATTTTTGACGTTGTCCAGCCAAACCATACATTCACTGTAATTTTGGCTGGACAAAACAATTTCAAAAGTTTATAATTCCGACAGAATTCGCTCAAATCACATCAAACTTTGCACAGATGCTAAGTTCAACATGCTGTTTCATGTCATGAACTTAATTTCGTAATTGCATTAATTCTAATAAACTCGTTCCCAGTCCCCTGCTCGTTTAGGTAATGTCAAGAATGCATTTTTTGTCAAAATTGCCTCTGGTCTACCCTATGGGGAATAATTTTCTCGTGAACATTCTTTGGAGCAAAATATTCCCTACGGTGGCCAGAAGCAATTTCGACAGAAAAATGCATTCTTGACATTCCAATGGGACACTTTCTGCAGATCCCTCATTCTCGTACCCAGAGCCCACTCCTCATTTGGTTCGTCGCTGGCTCTGGGAAACCCTGTTGCTCGGTCGTCAAATTTTGACGATCAAGTCGTCAGAGCGCATGCTCATACCAAAGACCGCTGAGAGCGGGTACTGTGGAAGAGTCTACTGGCTACGTAGTGTTCACGTTGGTTTGAATATTCAAACAATGTAACAAAGTACACAAGTTTGTACATTTATCTTCGTGTAGCCGTTTAAATTCCCTTCGACGTTCATCACCGGTTCTTCTCTGGCTCTGTTGCGATAAAGGCTGGACGATAAATACATGTTCTAATATAATCTTGCATGTGAACCTTCCTGTCTTCCGCTTTGTTATTGTTTCTCTTGAATTATAAAAATATTCCTTTGAATACTCAAAGCGAGTACGATCAATTGTGTCTGTAGCCGTTACTTTTATCATTTATGTATTGTTAGATCTCCCTTTACGAATTTATGTCTACACAGTCAATGAGTCACTCATTTCCATTGATTTATTATTCAAAAAAGGTATATAGTTTTTGAAAATAATATTGTATGAAATTACTACAACCGTCGCTGTCATTCGCTTCGTTCGCTTTGCAAGTTTGAATCTTTGTTTATCTCATGGACCAATCAAATACGATCATTCATTGTTGATTTCAACAGCCAATGAAATTCGCTAAAATTTCAGGGTTTCCCAGAGCCAGCGACGAACCAAATGAGGAGTGGGCTCTGGGTACGAGAATGCAGATCCCTGGGAGAAAGCTAAAATAAATTTTCAAAAAATCATTTCCATCACTTTAATATTTCACATGGATCGACCTCAAATTTGGCCAGGGTAAACTGCCAGGGTATAGGTTAATCATCAGTCTTTCGTATCCCTGAAGTAGATGAGTAAGAGAGCTCTTGAAAAAAAAAGAGAGCTCTTTGAAAAAACGGTGAATTTTGGTGAGAATACGGACTGAGGTAGCATTCGGACATTCGGACTTGAAACCCACCACCAGGAAATGTCAAATAACTTGCTTAAAACACCCCGTACGAAGAAACGACACACACTGCTGAAAAGAAGGTCGATGAATAAAGTTTGTTTTGACACTTTATTGGAAACTAAAACCTCCTGAAAACCCTTTAACATTTCAACCTAAAAATGGCAAATTCACATGGTTTAGCGATAGGAACTCCAACCAACCAACACAGGAACCACACCTCGAGCTCGGAAAGCCTGTAATAATACTTGACTGAACAAAACATGAGTCTTCAACAAGGAAATGTGCATAACCATGCATGACCACTCAGCTACAATTCTTATTTCAATAATATTATTGTCTACATGCAATGTATATTTAATATACAGCTTCCCTTCAGCAGGGAACATGATAAGTGATGAAGGTGTTTGAGATACTTCTGCAATAATATCTTTGAATTTCATATATTAATTCAAAAACACTGGAGACTGCATGGAAGTCACGCTTCAGAAAAGTGCAACCGTTAAAACCCATTAAACCATTGAGTTTCCACAAGATCTACAAACCCTTTGTCATGAGCCTGTGGAATGCCATATATACTATGCTGACTAATTCTGACTTGCCATTTTCTGATGAAAGCTATACATGCATAATTAAGGTTATAGAGAGAGTATATACCCCCCAGGGGGGGTACTCAGGGGTATCAGTGATGGGGAGGTGCGAATGAGGCCAAATGTTTTAACCCAAAAAAAGTCCATTACGCAAAAACAAGACCCATTTTTTCTCCGCATAAAAAAAAAGAAGTAAAAACACCAAGCCGGAATACGAGATAGTTTATGCGTCCACCTCTATTTATTCATTGTACTTTATACTACAAAAACGAAATAACTATGGTATAATTCTGTGTCATGTCATGTCATTTACGTAGTTTAAACCTGTTAATGAAATCGTTTTACATAAAATCAAGAATGGTAGGATATCATTTTTATCATTTTTATCATTTTTATCGCGAATTTCAAACCCAAAAAAGACCTTCGCACCTCCCCGTCACCTATACCCCTGAGTACCCCCCCTGGGATATACCCATGCATGCATGTAAAGGCTGAAAATTTAGAAGCTCCAAATATTTTAATAGTTCTAGTAAGCTTATATAGACTTTTAAAACATGATTACCATTACCACCTCCCCTTCAGGTTTTACTGCATAAGCCATCTATAATATAAGCTTAATGTGCTCTTTCAGTCTTTGCTGTCTCTGACATCTAATTTACATATTTCATATTTTCTTGACATTGTATTTATTCATATAACTTATATTAATATTATATTTACTAAAATAATAAGAGCGACGATTTGTAGGTAAACCAGTAAACGAGACATAAACGCCTGTATACTCACGTGTGCATAAATGACCCAAGCAAGCAATGTAAAGAGGAAGTCAAACAATGCAAACAAACAGAACATCCGTCTTGACGGCGAGAAGCGACGAAATGTCGTCGTCGTGTCGCTTCTGTTTGAGATGGATTGAGACTGACGATAGCTCGTAGGGACGCCATTAGGAAGACGATCCATTTGGTGTGTTGTCTTGTGAACAAACTAAAGGATTTCCACAGTCTTATGTTGACACAAGTTGCATCAATGGATCGTACGATGGTACCACTCGATTGCGGCATACCAGGGAATCATTCTCTTGGGATTCCTGTGGTACGACAATCCTTTTGTTCTAACTTTTTCCAAAGTTTTAAGTTTTAGCGATCAAAAAAAAACACCAAACAAACAAGCAAACAAATAAATAAATAAAATACTTTTTAAAAAATCCAATTTATGCACCTAATTCTGATGTTTTCATAACTTTAGTAAGAATGATGTTACGGGCTACCTGTGTGACTGATCATAAACATCGCGGGCGCTAGTAACTTCCAAACATTTTGGCGCTCGTTTTGAATTTCTTCAAAACCACTTTTCCTGCTTAAAAACAACGTTGTAGAATCGTGTGGAAAGCGGACTCAGGAAAGTGAACAAGATGATGCATCAAATAGATGACTTAGAAAGGTAGATAACTATGTTGTATTCATTCTTGACAAGTTGGTAAATGTAAACACTTTGTAATTTTTTCCCTTTATTTCCAGAGTTATTCAGGACTTGAAGATGCAGTCCAATGTCAAATCTTTACACCATGTAAACTCCAAAGATTACGAGGAAAACTATGCAATGAAGCTGGCCAACTCACAAGTAAGCCTTCTTCTACGTACTCAGTTGGGTGTAGTAGTACATAAAAAGCTTATTTAGCTTATTTGACATCAGTGTCTACCATCTTATTTCAATGTAGGAAGAATACTCTGATTTGAAAATTACCTGCACACGGATGGAGTCCAATTCACTGTTGCTTGAATGCCTTGCCAAAGACCCTAAAGACTGGCCAAAGACAGCACAAGTTGAAGGTATCTGGATATAACTGGTTGCTGTTGAACTGTTTCTATGCATGTCCACTAGAAGTGGTTCAACACACTAACAAATAGCTGTGTTACCTGTCAGAGAACATCAAAAGCCTCAAAGCAGAAAGGATACAGGACAAAATGGCTATTGAAGATCAAGAACGTGGGATTGAAACCTTGGCAGAAGAACTACAGACAAGTAAGCTCTGTCAATATACAATGATTATATATACATGTATATGGATTTTCAACAAGAAATGAAACAATAGATACTAGCCTCTGAATATCTACCGCTCTCTCCTGCAAATAATTAATTGCTGATCGTAGGACATTTGTGCAGTAAATTCAAGGTTTTGACTTATGAACATTCAGTCAGACCAGACACTGTGACCAGGATTTGCTATGATGTCTGGCCAGACTGCCTGCATGTCAGGTTACCTTGTTCCTGACCTTCCATGTATGACAGGCATGCATCTGATAGTAAATACTTAGTGATCATCCACATTGAATTCTCAGAATATAAGGAGTTAAAGCAAACACTTTTGTCTTTGGAGAACAAGCTTGATAAAGTCAAAGCCAAGGTATTTATTGTAATATCCAGGTACTGTATAAACCTCCTTTCAATATATGATATTTACTAGCCTGTGAACAAGGCTCTCCAAGGGGGAGGGAAAGGGAGGGGACCCTCCCTTTCCCTCCACCTCCACCTTCCCCCTCTCCTTGCAGAGCCTGTTCACAGGCTAATATTTACAACTGTGCTATAAATGGACCTGTGTCAGGCAACTCTCACCTTCAGTTGTCAGTCATCTATCAAAGCATGCACAATTTGAATTCAAAAGTGGTTTCTCAATAATATTATAATCTTGAAATTGCATTATATACATGTAAGTACACATTTGCTGTCTTAGTCTAGTGTGCACTAGTAATTTAAATAGCTCAATATTCACTTGTTATTATAGACCAATATTTTCTGACGTCATTGTTCACATTTTGCCACACCAGTACTTAGTTCTTATTAACCGAGCGGGAGGTCTGTACAGGAAAATCTTGACCAAGGTCGTGAAAGTACAGACCGAGCGCAGTGAGGCTGTTAAACTGTACGATATTTCGACAAAATAAAAAACTACATGACTCTTTTCTACTTTGTTTAGAAAAAAGAATATCAAGAATTGAAGACAAGACAGGAAGAATCACTGAAAAGAATGGAGGAGAAGGTAC
This sequence comes from Actinostola sp. cb2023, assembly GCA_033675265.1. Taxonomy (NCBI): domain Eukaryota; kingdom Metazoa; phylum Cnidaria; class Anthozoa; order Actiniaria; family Actinostolidae; genus Actinostola; species Actinostola sp. cb2023. The sequence continues at coordinate 78,416 of JAUJYZ010000857.1, read as the reverse complement.
TAAATTACGTGATAATATTATCTGTAGTTGTTGTTGTATGATAATATAGTCTTCAATAAAGAAGAAATGAAAACAAAAAGAAGAGAAACTGATGTAAAGTCTGATGATAATCAAATCAATCAATCAATGAAATGCAAAAGTGTACACTTGACACAAGTCTCTAAATAGTATTTATTTTGACCACTGTCTGTCTTTGCATTTGTTCACTTTACCTTTTTTGCGCACATGTTCGTTTTATTTATTGGGCTTCCTGTGGTAACTAAGGCCGTGACGCTTCACCACAGGAAGCCCAGTGCACGATGTTTTATTGGGCTTCCTGTGGTAACTAAGACCGTGACGTTTCACCACAGGAAGCCCAGTGCACGATATTTTATTGGGCTCCCTGTGGTAACTAAGACCGTGACGTTTCACCACAGGAAGCCCAGTGCACAATATTTTATTGGGCTCCCTGTGGTAACTAAGCCGTGACGTTTCACCACAGGAAGCCCAGTGCACAATATTTTATTGGGCTCCCTGTGGTAACTAAGGCCGTGACGTGTCACCACAGGAAGCCCAGTGCACAATATTTTATTGGGCTCCCTGTGGTAACTAAGGTCGTGACGTTTCACCACAGGAAGCCCAGTGCACAATATTTTATTGGGCTCCCTGTGGTAACTAAGGCCGTGACGTTACACCACAGGAAGCCCAGTGCACGATATTTTATTGGGCTCCCTGTGGTAACTAAGGCCGTGACGTTTCACCAAAGGAAACCCAGTGCGCACATGGAATATAGTGTAGTGAACATGGAATACAATTTTGCTGCAAAAGCTTGTGGTTGTTGATGTTAATTTGTCAATGATATTTCAAGGGAAATTTGCATGAGGAATTAAAAGACATGGAGGAAAATCATGTAAGTCAAATGAAGTAATGTTACAAACACGAGTCGCTGTATTCTATTGGGATGTCAAAATCGGAGTGGTTGATTTTTGTTATCTTACAACATGAATAAGTTACTGAGCATGAGCAGATTGTAGCCTTACAACATGAATAAGTTACTGAGCATGAGCAGATTGTAGCAATGTCACATCAGTACTGTCCCACATTGAAGAAGCATAATTAGAAGGTTATGTAAAGGAGGCTTAATTGATTCCCTGTTTACGTCGGTCGAGGAAGGTCAATGATCTGACACATTTTGAGACAGGTCTTTCTCAAGGTTAGCCTGATAACCAGGCTAAGACTTTGAACTGAATACATTAAGGCCGATTTACACGGTACAACTTGTATGCTTACAGCCATTGCGTACAACTTGCTCATGCCAAGCTGTGGCTCGAATCCCTAGGCTTAGCTAAGTTACCCATGGCTTAAATTAGACAAGCTTGAACCCCTATGCTTAGCTAAGTTACCCATGGCTTAAATTAGACAAGCTTGAACCCCTATGCTTAGCTAAGCTATGGCTTAAGGTAGACAAGCATGAACCCCTATGCTTAGCTAATCCATAGCTTAAATTAGATAAGCTTGAACCCCTATGCTTAGCTAAGTTACCCATGGCTTAAATTAGACAAGCTTGAACCCCTATGCTTAGCTAAGCCATGGCTTAAGGTAGACAAGCATGAACCCCTATGCTTAGCTAAGCCATGGCTTAAGTTAGATGAGCTTGAACCCCTAGGCTTAGCTAATCCATAGCTTAAGATAGACGAGCTTGAACCCCTAGGCTTAGCTAAGCCATGGCTTAAGGTAGACAAGCATGAACCCCTATGCTTAGCTAATCCATAGCTTAAGATAGACGAGCATGAACCCCTAGGCTTAGCTAAGCCATGGCTTAAGTTAGATGAGCTTGAACCCCTAGGCTTAGCTAATCCATGGCTTAAGATAGACGAGCATGAACCCCTAGGCTTAGCTAAGCCATAGCTTAAGTTAGACAAGCTTGAACCCCTAGGTTTAGCTAAGCTGTGACTTAAGATAGACGAGCTTGAACCCCTAGGCTTAGCTAAGCCATGGCTTAAGGTAGATGAGCTTGAACCCCTAGGCTTAGCTAATCCATGGCTTAAGGTAGACGAGCATGAACCCCTAGCCTTAGCTAAGCCATGGCTTAAGGTAAACAAGCTTGAACCCCTAGGCTTAGCTAAGCCATGCCTGAAGGTAGACAAGCTTGAACCCCTAGGTTTAGCTAATCCATAGCTTAAGATAGACGAGCTTGAACCCCTAGGCTTAGCTAAGCCATGGCTTAAGGTAGACAAGCTTGAACCCCTAGGTTTAGCTAAGCCATGGCTTAAGTTAGATGAGCTTGAACCCCTAGGCTTAGCTAATCCATAGCTTAAGATAGACGAGCTTGAACCCCTAGGCTTAGCTAATCCATGGCTTAAGATAGACGAGCATGAACCCCTAGGCTTAGCTAAGCCATAGCTTAAGTTAGACAAGCTTGAACCCCTAGGTTTAGCTAAGCTGTGACTTAAGATAGACGAGCTTGAACCCCTAGCTTAGACAAGCCATGGCTTAAGATAGACGAGCTTGAACCCCTAGGCTTAGCTAAGCCATGGCTTAAGGTAGATGAGCTTGAACCCCTAGGCTTAGCTAATCCATGGCTTAAGGTAGACGAGCATGAACCCCTAGCCTTAGCTAAGCCATGGCTTAAGGTAAACAAGCTTGAACCCCTAGGCTTAGCTAAGCCATGCCTGAAGGTAGACAAGCTTGAACCCCTAGGTTTAGCTAATCCATAGCTTAAGATAGACGAGCTTGAACCCCTAGGCTTAGCTAAGCCATGGCTTAAGGTAGACAAGCTTGAACCCCTAGGTTTAGCTAAGCCATGGCTTAAGTTAGATGAGCTTGAACCCCTAGGCTTAGCTAATCCATAGCTTAAGATAGACGAGCTTGAACCCCTAGGCTTAGCTAAGCCATGCCTGAAGGTAGACAAGCTTGAACCCCTAGGCTTAGCTAAGCCATGGCTTAAGTTAGAGGAACTCGAACCCCTAGGCCATGGTTAAACTTATCGTCTGCGGCTTACCATGTTCTCTCATTGACATGAGCCTATCATTACAATTGCAGTACATATGAACTTCTTGTTCAGTTGCAGGCGAGTTTTGCCATCAAGCAATGTAACACTGCTGTATCAAGCCTTGAACATTGTATCAAAATGCTGCGCGATGACCTCAAATACTTCCAGAATCATGTGGGAGAGTTAAGAGAAAATCTGCTTATTGACGAAGAACGAAAAAGAAATAAGAACGTAGAAATCTCTGAAAAGATACACTGGTGAGCAATAGAAATGGTTGTTCTCGTGGTGGTGGATGTAGAGGGCACAATCATACATTTTTACATTTGGATTAAGTGTTTTCTGATAGCGAGAAATTGACATAGTTTATATTTGTTATTTGAGGTTGAAAGGAGCAATTGATTTACACAGACTTCTCGGTGGTGTATCTGTAAAGGAGATCAACGACGATTCACTAGTGCTGGAGTTACACAACACCAGACCACCGAGTGACTCGAATGAACAGCAGCTGAAATCTCTGTTGCTCACACTTAAATTCACACTACGTGCGACTAAACCACGCCTTTGTGGTGCGGAGGTGAGCTGATCTAATTAGCCATTTCAAAAACGAGTGGAGGACTGGGAACGAGTTTTTAGAATTAATCTAATAAAAACATGAATCACGTGACAAGAAAGAGCATGTCAGAATTAGTGAGTTTACAGATTTCAGATTACAAAGTTTCGATAGGTTTAGTACGGTAGTTAGATATTGAATGAGTAACAGTTTTCCAAACATTTTTAAATGTCTGCAGTTCAGTTGCTGCTTGTCCAAACCCTATCAAACTCCTGAAACTTACTAATTCTGATATGCTCTTTCTTGTGATGGGGTTCATTTCTTAATAAATTTTATTTTACTGTAGATTAATTCTTAAAACCTGTTCCCAGTCCTCCACTCGTTTTTGAAATGGCTAATTACCAAACCTTGGTCACTCCACGCAGGTGTATTCATGGGTACAAAACCAACCTGTGATGGACTAGCATCCCGTCCAGGGGGCCTAATTTGTGATGGACTAGCCCCTAATAAAAGGTACAATCTTACCATTGTAGGTAAATATTGACAGTCTACACATCGAAGACTTAGTAAAGACTGCTGTACAAACTGGAGATGTGGTAGAATTTGTTGGAGCAGTCAAGAAACTTTACCAAAGTTACAACACGCTTGGAGAAGAGATAGACGAATTACAGAAAAAGTGAGTGGTTTATCACACAGTTGACCAACTTGGCTTGGTGTTGCACTGTCCAATGGCCAAGAATTAACTTATTATTATGTTGTGAAGTAATTTAAGTATTACACAGAGTATTGTATTGCAATTCATGATATTAAATTAGAGGAAATAAATGTTTGGTACATTTGATGCTACAGCATGGTTCATTATTTGATTATTAGTATATTACCATATTCATCTTTTTATCTGCACGTTTGTTTTATCTTATGCACTATTAAACTTGCCGTATGTCCATCAGGATTTTGCAAGTTACCGTATTGCTGCGTTTATTTAAAATTTGAAGTTTTAGAGGGGGCGTTTATAAGAGGGAGGCGTTTAAAAGAGGGGGTGTATATTTCAAAACTCCAAATTTTGCCTTGGAAACATTTCCCGAGTCATCAACAATAAGATGAAAAACATAAAGCGGTAATGAGTCAGTTGTAGAATAAAAACAGGAATCTTTCAATGTCAGTGTTTGTTTTTCGTGTCTATTCTAATAAATGCCCCATTTCGAGTGGGTGTCTCTAATAAACGCCCCTCTATGGGGGAAGGCATCCTCTATGGGGGGGGGGGGGGGGGCATTTAAAAGAGGGAGGCGTATATTAATGGTTTTTCTCCTGAAGGGGGGGGGGGGAGCACTTATTGGAGGGAGGCATTTATTTGAGGCTGGGCGTTTATTTAAGGAAATACGGTAACCATGTAGATGTAGATATTTCGTGCAAGTAGAAATCAGTGAACACGGAAACCCATTCGTCAAATTATTCTGCAAAATCTCTCAATAATGTGAGAGATGTTTGACTATTGATCATGTCCATAAATAGTGTTCAATGTCTTTCAGTTATGCCGTCGATTGGGAGCCAATCCGTGGCCGTCTTCGTGTGATACTTGGTAAGAGTGGCAGGACTGTTTGCACTCTTGGAATTGATTCATCTTACCCTGCAGTCAATAGTTTGTCACTGCTTGACATTGAGAGTAAAGATCATGATTTCAGTAAATATGGTCTTAAGGTTAGTTGATCTGGTATAAATCTTGGTGCATGCAAAGTGGAGTACTGAATGGGAATTGAAAGTCATCCCATTCACTCAGATCAAAAGCAGTAACTTATCTCAATTATGTTTTTGTCCTCAGCCTCCACCATGCAACAGAGTGACTGAATGGGTGAAGCAACTGCAGGGAGTATTTAGCAGTTAGACAACTCTTTATAATATAGTCTTTGCACCTTAGTGTACATATATGTCAGAGTAATTCTAAGTTAATGGTAAAAGGATCTAACAGCAAGCAGGACCAGTGTGAAGCAGTAATTAGATGCTACCAAGTTTGGTTGTCAGTCAGTTTGTAGTTCAAAACCACCAGCAGTCAATTTGAATTCTCTTTTATTTTTAGAAATATTCTATTCTGAAGACCTGACTCTGCATACCAATGTATGTCTAGGGCAGTCTCTCTATATATACAGTGTGTAGAGGGACTTACAATCTCTAATTTAAGAACGTTTTGTGGCAATTTGCTGGTATGCAATAAGTTCATTGATTCGACACTTTATAAAAATCACTTTTTTATGTACAAGATTTGCTTTGTAAAAGGAATTTCTTCATTTTGAATGACTAATTCATATAAACAGAATAATATTAACTAACATTAACTGCAACAATTAGACTGAACCAAAAAATAGCTTATTCTGTCTTCAATCGATTCTTGCTTTGTTAA